>VZQC01003654.1:0-20314 GCA_009823505.1 Rhizomys pruinosus
AGAGATAGAGAGAAGGAGAGAGAGAGAGTACTGGAGCCCTACAGGTGTTTGTGAAACTCTTCTAAGCCTTCCCCCAGTGACACATTTCCTCCAGAGACCACATATTCTGTGACCTCTCAAAACAGCACCACCAACGGAAGACAAAATGTCTGTTATACGGGAAGCCTATGGGGAGACAGTCTCATTCAAACAACCATGGTATTGCTTGTTCTTCTTTTGCGCAAGAAAATGGGGTGAAAAGAGGTATGATAAAACCCCAAATTCTACTAAGATATTCTTTAAAGCTTTGTCTTCTGCCTTTTTGTTTTGTACATTAATATTACTCTTAGATTTTCAGTGAAGATTAAATGTGAAATTGTATAATATGTGGTAAGAGTTTTATAATTATTAGCTTTGAAAAACAATTCTTAAGATTTTAAGAGTAACCAGAGACTAGATAAAACTATCCATTGATTAATTAATTAAGACTCCTATAAAAACATGAACTTTTGTGGAGGGCTTCACTTTTATGCACATAATAAGAAAACTGAAGATAGGCAATCCAGAGGTTTTACACAATGAGAGGCCCAGGACTTTGCTCTGGCTCTTAAAAGGCTGCTGCTAAGCCTGTAGAGAGAAGGTACCTGCTAGTATTCCAAACCAGCAACTTTTGATTCCAAGCTCTTGGGAATGAAGAGGAAACACTTAGAATGTATGATATTTTAGATGGTTCATTTTATTATTTCTAAAAGCACATACTGAAAGACTACATTTCCTGGATTAAAATTTCATTGAAAACAACTAAGTGTGATGCTAGGAATAAAGAAAGTTGGATTGATTATTTGATTGTCAGTTTTTCCTGCCACTCTGTATAAAGCAATCACTTGAAAACAAATTGCTAGATTCGTCAGAGAGTACTGGTGTTTCTTCCCCATTTCTCCAGATCTATGCTGGGATCTTATCTGGTTTGAATTTGTATAGGTCCTATGTTTGCTAATCCCATTGCTATGAGTTCATATGAGTAACTGACCAGTTGTATGGAAAACCTTGTTTCCTTGTGGTCACCCAACTCCTCTGGCTCTGACAATCTTTCTGCCTCCTCTTCTGCAATTATCCCTGAGCTTTGGGAGGCAAATGTTTAATATAGGTGACCTATTTAAGGATAATCACTCTGCAATCTCTTATTCTCTGCATGTTGGCAACCTGTGATTCTGCATTAAGCGCTATCTTCTATATAAGACATGTTCTGTGGAGAGATGAAAGATGCATTAATCTATGTTAGAGCAGCAGTTCATTAGAAATCAGATGAATACTTTATCTATTTAGGAGAAGAGTGGTATAAGGCTTTTTTCCATGGTCTGAGGGGCAATCCAAGGACTCCTGGCCTGATACCAATGAAAATAATGTGCTCCATTTTATGAAGCTTGCTTTAAATCCAATTAGAAAGTAGGTGGTTATTCTTATTTGTGTTGCTATTGCATTAGTAGGCATATTTTGCCAGGCCAGTTGTTGTTGTAGCTCTTGGGATTCACAGCTAGGTAAGGTTAATTCTGAAACTTCTCTCAGGTAGCTTGCATGACCCTTACAGTACTATGAAACTTAGCCAGGAGAGCTGAGGCTCCGAAGTCAACATGAGCTTCATTCTCCTTGTTCTTTCTATTTACAGTGTCTTTAACAATAGAGTCTTAATGAGGAGTACTGGTGGGGAACCAAGACCAGGGGCAATGGTCAGTAATGTTTGGGGGGTCTATGGGTTGCTTCATAGCCTCAAATTCATGGCATTGGGTTTTTATTTTGCAAGTTTATGTTGTCTAGTAGGGGTACATCTCTCTTACAGGTTAACTCCTTTTAGTATATTTTTATAATGTGTAATTATATACTTTAAGTCGATTCTATAGTGGTCAGTTTCAATATAGCTTTTTCTATAGGTCCTTAGCATTAATTACCCTCCCCATACTCCCTCCTCTGCCCTAAAGTCCATTCTCTACCAATTTAACAATTCCTACTGCATCATTTCCCCTTTCCCATTAGATGATTGCATATTACCCCCTATCCAGTGTGCCCCCCCAACACTTGCTAATGGCCATTTATTAGTTTTTTTTTTATGTCATTTATTTGTTTCTTTTTTTTTTCTCAACATTTTTTTTTTTATTCACTTTGTGCATTTCATACCTCATTTCCAATTCAGTTCAGGCATATCTCCCCTTCCCTTCACCCCCCCCCACCCCAACCGAGATCATGCATTCTGCCTGACTGTCCTGCATATCTCTCTCAGGTTTTTTTTTTCCATTTTTTGCTATAAGTGATAATCATGAGTACAAGCCTCCTTCATTAACCTATTGCGGCTTTTGTCCCAAACCCCCCAGCCCCACCTTCCAGCGGGGGTGAGGGTTGTATGTTCAATAAGGTTAATCAAATGGGGTCCAGCTACTATTGCTGTTAGTTTCACCATTCACCCCAATCGCAACCCTTACATTCTACCCGCGCCCCTCTTCCGCAGATTATTCCCTGGGCTTAGAAAAGGGGCACCATGGATGGAGAAGCAAAACCAGTCCACTCTCTCTGGAGCTGTTGCTTTGGATTCTGGTCAATTCTGGCTGTTTCCTTTCATGGGCTGCTGACTGTCCAGGAATAACCTTTCGATCCTCCTAATGAAGCACAAGCAATTATATATAGGTATTTAAGCAGCCTTAAAGTTATGGTAGGTTACTTTGTTATAGACATATATGTTAGATGAGATGTTGATCCACGAACTACATTTTTCCTGTTAAATATGATGGGGTCTTATGTGGCTTATGATGTCTCCTAACCTGTAGAGAATGTAAGCCTTGTGGCATCAGCCATGGGTCACTTCCTCCAGGAGAGAGCCAATAGCCAATTAGATTTGGGATATCAGGCATTGGCTGCCTCTGCTGCACATTATTTCCAGGCAGGTGAGGTGTACTGGTGCTGAGGTGGAGTCTTGCTTGACTCAAGGAGACCGTTTTGCTTTGTTGTCTTAGTGGCCCTTGGTAACACTCTCTGGTATTCCAGGGGCCACTCGTACACATGCATGGTGTGTTCTCAATGCATCTTTCCATGTTAACATCAGGTCTTCAGCAGCAGGGGCTTATCGCCTCTCTTCTTGCAGGTATCCCAGTTTAGAGGCAAGAGGCCTTTACCTTTTGTGGGACCTTAGATCCCCTGGCCAACATCTCCCTGGTGGAATATCCATTACTGATGTCAGGCTCCTGTATTGATATATTTGCTTAAGCGCTAGTTAAGGACTTTAGTGTTATATTTGGTTCTGAAAGAATAAACCTTTTCACAGTTCTATGTCGATTAGTCAACTTAAAGAAGGCAGTTTACCAGTTTTATGAGATTACCTCTATAATAGTTGTCTCCAATTTACAGTTGGAGGCAACGCCCTCATCGTCATATTTCTCCTTGTTTGGGGGGGAGGCAAGAAAGTCTCTCATATCAAAAACCTTTGTGGCACCTAGAAAGTAAGTTTCATCAAGACCCACTATAAATAGTTGTTACACAGCAGTGAATTAATCTCCATTTACTCGGATGCATTACCGTTTTATCAGAGTCTGTAACCAATTGTTGTTTAATATACACATATTTACTTTTACTAAGTCCTAAAAACACCGCTGCTTATCCTGTAGGCAGGTCTAGGCAAAACTGGCATTGTTGAACTCATGTCCATTAATATGCATTAACTCGAATCATACACAGTGTCCTCCCCACCCCCCTTCCCAATTTCACCATTTTCGGTCATTTCTGAGCCAGTCTTTCTGTTGTTGTCTTTTACTATGCATCCCTCTCCATGAGAAATGTTTATATCTAGGTTATTGGTCTAGCATCCAAATGAGGGACACCATTACGCCGTTGTTTTTCTGGGACTGTGTTACTTCACTTAACATCATGTCTTCCAGCTCATCCATTTACCTGCAAAAAGTTCATGATGTGTCCCTCTTTACCGTGCATGAAACTCATTGTATAACATGTACCACATTTCTCTATCCACTCGTCAGTTGAGGGGCACCTTGGCTTTTCCAGCTTTTTGGTATTGTGAAAGAGCTGCCAATCAAACATAGCTGTCCATGTATCTTTGCAGGTAAGATGGTATGTGGGTATATACCCAGGGTAGTGGTATTGACTGGGTCACATGGAAGCTGTTTTGTGCTTTCTAAGGGTTCTCCACACATGATTTCCATAGTTGGCTGCTACACGTTTACATTCCCACAGCAATGGATAGCGTGCTTCCCCTTTCATCCACAACCTCTTCCAGCACTTGGTATCTTTTGTGTTCTTGATCCTAGGACCATCTTATTGGAGTAGGTGATATCTCAAAGTGTTTTTAATTGCATTTCCCTAATTTGTCCAGAGATGCTGACACTTCTAAGATGTTCTCGGCCATCTCTTTTTCCTCCTGTGTGAAGTTTATTCAGATCTTTGCTCCCTCTTTTGAGTGTTTCATTTGTTTTCTTTCTTCTTTGTTTTTTGCAGTCGCTTGTTACTCTGGAGATTCATGCTTTGTCAGATGTCGTCTGCAGTGAAGGTTTCTCCCACTCTGTGGGTTTTCTCTTCACTTCCTTTATTGTTCCTTTGATTTACAGAAGCTTTTGGAGTTTAAGGGACCCATTTGTCAATGTTGACCTTATCTTGTGCAGCTGCTGTCTGATTTAGGAAGTCTTTTCCTACACTATGTCTTGTAGTCTGCTGCCAAGTTTCCTCTTCTATCACATCCAGAGTTTAGGGTTTCACACTATGAGTCTTGGTTCCATCTGATAATTGACTCTTTGTACAAGGTGAGAGGTGGGTGTTAACTTTCATTCTTCTACAACGTGGTGATCCAATTTTCCCAGCACCACTTGCTGAAGATGCTGTCTTTCCTCATTGTGTTTCTTGGCCCCCTGTCAATAATGACGGTGGCTGAGAAATTGGTGAGCTCAGGTTTGGATCTTCAGTTTATTCCATCTGGTCAACTGGTCTTGTTTTGTGCCAGTACCAGGCTGTTTTTCTGACTATAGCCTGTAGTATAGTTTGATATCTGGTATAGTGATCCCCCCTGTATTGCTCTTTTCACTCAGGTTGCTCTTGGCTATTCGGCTGTCTTTTGTTTTCCAAAGAATCGAGCTTTTTTTCCAAGGCCTGTGAAGAATTCTTGGGGATTTTGCATTGGTGATTGCATTAAACTTACACTCAGTTTGGTCGGATGGCTATTTTCTATATTCTTTTCCCCATCCATGAGCATGGGGGTTTGTCCCTCTTCTGCTGTCTTCCTCAATTTCTTTCAGGGGTTACATTTTTGTTGTGAGCATCCTTGGTGTCCTTGGTTAGGTTTGTTCCTACGTTATTTTACTTGTTTTTGGGCTATTGGAGTGGGAAGGTTCCTTGTAGTCCTCTTCAGTTGCTTCTTGAGTGTAAACGAAAGGCTACCGATTTTTCTCAGTTAATTTTATATCCAGCTACTTCAACCAAAGCCTTAATCATTTCTAGGTGTTTTATGGTGGAGTTCTTAGCATCCTTAGGTAGACAATCATATATCTATCAAAATGGGATCGCTTGACTTCCTCTTTTCCCATAGAAATCCTTAATTTTCCTTTTCTTGCCTTCTTGCCCTGGCCAGGGTTTACACCTATTTGAAACAGGAGTGGTGACCAGGGGGCAGGCCTTGCCGAGTCCTACCTTTAGGGAATGCTTCTGTCATTTCCCCATTTCGGATGATCTTGGCTGTGGGTTTCTGTATATGGCTTTTATACATTGAGGAATGATCCCCAGACCTTCCCTCCCAGGGACTTTAAAATGAAAGGATGCTGGATTTTGTAAAAGGCTTTCTCCGCATCAATTGAGCTGCTGGTGTGGTTTTTGTCCTTCAATCCCTTGATATGTTCGCTGATTTTATATTTTCATATGTTGAAAATACCTGCATCTCTGGTATGAATCCAACTTGGTCATGGTGGAAGATTTTATTGATGGGAGTCTGTATGCGGTTTGCCAGAATCCTTTTTAGAATTTTGGCATCTGGTTCATTAGGAGAGGGGTCTATAGTTCTCCTTTTTGGTTTGTATCTTTCCATGGTTTGGTAGTAGCATACTGCTGGCTTCATCGAGGATTCTGGGAGAAGTCCCTACGTTTGTATCCTTCTGAACCATTTAAGTAGTAATGGTTGTATGTCTTTTCGAAATATTTTATAGACTTTCCGAGTGAAACCGTCCGGGCCTGGGCATTTTTGGTTTGGGAGGCATGCTATTACCATTTTGATTTCTTTACCATCTAAAATATCATACATTCTAAGTGTTTCCTCTTCATTCCCAAGAGCTTGGAATCAAAAGTTGCTGGTTTGGAATACTAGCAGGTACCTTCTCTCTACAGGCTTAGCAGCAGCCTTTTAAAGAGCCAGAGCAAAGTCCTGGGCCTCTCATTGTGTAAAACCTCTGGATTGCCTATCTTCAGTTTTCTTATTATGTGCATAAAAGTGAAGCCCTCCACAAAAGTTCATGTTTTTATAGGAGTCTTAATTAATTAATCAATGGATAGTTTTATCTAGTCTCTGGTTACTCTTAAAATCTTAAGAATTGTTTTTCAAAGCTAATAATTATAAAACTCTTACCACATATTATACAATTTCACATTTAATCTTCACTGAAAATCTAAGAGTAATATTAATGTACAAAACAAAAAGGCAGAAGACAAAGCTTTAAAGAATATCTTAGTAGCATTCTGGGGATTTTATCATACCTATTTTCACACCATTTTCTTTGCAAAAGAAGAACAGCAATACCATGTGTGGTGGTTTGAATGAGACTGTCTTCCCCCATAGGCTTCAAGTATACAGACATTTTGTTCCCAGTTGGTGGTGCTGTTTTGAGAGGTCACAGAATATGTGGTCATGCTGGAGGAAATGTGTCACTGGGGACAGGCTTAGAAAGTTCAAAAAGACCTGTAGGTCTCCAGTCTCTCTCTCTCTCTCTCTCTCTCTCTCTCTCTCTCTCTCTCTCTCTCTCTCTCTCGTTCCTTTGCTCACTAGAAGATGTTAACCTTGGCTTTCTGCTCCAGCCCCTTCCACCATCACTTCCCAACACAATGGACTCTAATTCCCTGGAACCATCAATCGTAAGCTCAAATAAACTCTTCCTTTTATAAGTTCCCTTGGTTATGGTGGTTTTATCACAGCAATGGAAAAGTTACTAATACACCTAATGCTATCTTTTGTAGTTTCTTACAAAGAAAAATAGCCTAGAACATTTTCTGGAAGGTAATAGCCATTGCACACATGTTAAAAGTACTAAGACATTATAAGATTAAAATATATGGCACTATAAAACATTAAGCGTCATAGCACATTATGTTACTTTTTAAGAATATACTTTTTTCTGAAAAAAGTTTAAAGCTTTTGTTTATATGGGATTTCTGATCTGTTCCTGAAGACCTTATGTAACACATGACCTTACTTTCAATGGAAAACTATCACTAAAATGAATGAAGTTCTACATGAGGCATTTTTTAGATTTTGTATCCTTCTGAACACTAAAAAAAAGTAATTGTTATGCCTGCATGGTATAAACCAAAGCCTAGGTAATAATGCAATTTTATAAATGCTAATAGGAAAGGTGCAATCTGGTTTCAAAGCAATATCCTCTAAAATTTTGGGTGTGTTTTTGAGACAAGGTCTTCTTGTAGCCTCAGCTAGCCTCGAACACAGTATGTAGACAGGCTGGCCTTGATATCAGAGAGATCTCTACCTCCTGCTGTCTCCATACTGCTGGAATTAAAGATGTGCACCACTATGCCCAGATAAAATCCTCTATTTGGTGGTTATTTCCCCCATAATACCTCATTTATGCAACCCCTGCCCATCCCCTGGAGAAACACCTTTTCCAGATCAGTTTAAAGTAACAGCATAATATTAATTTATCCTTTATTTCTAATTTTCAATTTTATTACATTTCCAATTTCCAATTTTATTACATTTCTTACATCCATAAAATAATTTTCACTTTAAAAATTTTTATAAAACCACTATGAAAAGCAATGTGGAGAACACTTAAATGACTCAACATGAGCCTACCACCTGAACCATCCCTGGGTATGTACCATTCCTAGGTATATATCCACAAGACTCATTCTACATGCTCATCTATGTTTATTTCAGCTTTCTTCACAATAGTGAAAATCTGGAAGCACCCCAAGTGTCAATCAACTTATGGATAAAGAAAATGTAGTACATCTACACAACAATGGAGTTCTATGCAGTAGCAAAGAAAGATGACATAATTAACTTTGCAGGAAAATGGATGGAACTAGAAGCCATTATGCTAAGTGAAGTAATACAGTCCCAGAAATACAAACGATGAATGGTATCTCTCATACGTGGATGCTAGCACCAAATCTCTAGTTGTACAGCAAACTGAATACCGTTAATGTTATATTTCTATTTATGTGAAAGCAACTGTGCTGTCATAAGGTGAATCCCTTAGTGGGTCCTAGAATTAACCTATCACTTACTTTCAGACTTTGTAATTTTGGTATATGGGGAGAGGGTATATATGCGTATTTTAGAGTAATATATAATTAAAGGGAAAATGTGAATTCCTAAACATGTTTTGGAATTAACATGCAGTTTATTTTCAGATGTCATATTTTTGGTATATGTATGACATATACAAGACATACTTTGGAGCAATACAAATTGGAGGGAACAACAACAACAACAAAAGGACTGGGTCAAGGAACTGACTGAAACAATAAACTTCTGTACAAAACAATAAACCTCTGCATAGAAAACTTTAAAAAGACTGAGGAAAAGATGCAAGACACATTTGGCAGAATGCATGAATTCAGGTGGGGTGTGGCAGGGGCATGGAAAGGAGAATGAGTCTAAATTGGACTGAGAAATGTTGTATGAAATGCACAAAACTTCAATAAAATACTTAAAAGTAATATTTTTATTGTTTTATTTTGGGGTATGAACATTTTGCCTGCATCTTTGTTACTCCACCTATCTCATGCAATGCCTGTGAGAGACAGAAAAGACTCCCATAGACCTGGAGATATGGGTGGTTGTTAACTGCCATACGGGTTCTTGGAATTGAACTCAGGTCCTCTGCAATAGCAGCTAGTACTTTTAACATCTGAGCCATCTCTCCAGGCCTCATAAGTGTTTTAACTTTGGAAGGCCCATTCGCTATGTCCTCCAGCCTATTTTATTGAAGAGTTTCACAGGTGTGCACAGCATTTGCATTTCTACCCCCCCCCACCAATGTCTTGTATCATCCCATTCTTTTGAGCATATGACCTTGTCTTCTTTAATTATTGTTATGAAATTTATACATACACACACATACGCAAGCCCCAAGTGTTGTCCAGTTTACATTTCCCTTATTTGCATGCATTTGAGGACTGACCATTTAGGACTGGGGTCTTGTCCCTGAAAACACCTGGTTCTCACTCAGCAGCCATTGACTGCCAGTAGCTCTTTATTGCAGGGTGGGGGATTTGTGAATTTTTTTCGCCATCAGTGTTGGTATGTTCATTTATTTGAGCAGTTCTCAAGCAGGCAACCATATTGCTTAGAGTTCCTGGGTGCAACATCACTGTAATATAAGACATTATCTCACAGATGTCCTCATCATTGGGATTTGGTACCTCTTTAGCCTAGATGCTCCCTGAATCTCAGGTGTAGGGTTTTATTATATATCTCCAAATTGGTACTGAACACCCCAGGATCACTTTTGTTGTGCTTTTTTGCCAGTTATGTATATATCTAGTGGTCTCTCTCAGTGGCAACTCTAAGATTCATTGATTATCGACTGAGAGATGCATTTATCTATGTGTAAAAGAGTGTTAGGAAGGCAGCAGGAAATTATAATAACTTAGTATCCTGACAGTAGCAGGTTCACCACAACTCCTACATTTTCCAAAGGGCCAAGGGAGATTTCTTTTTCTAGAGGAAAAGGAGGCCAAGGACAAATCTACATTTCAACATCAATATAACCTTGCAAGTCCTCTGAAATTTCACTGGCTCTAGCTTCTTCTTTGTAATTGGAGTGAGGTCTAGCTGTCAGTGCTCTGAAGGCATAATCCATGGAGAATTGCTGCTCAAACTGTAAAGGAGAAAGGAGTTTCTTCTCATTAAAAGTAAAAGAAATCAAGTGTAAATAGCAAGGCTGTTAAGCGCGAGTGCATGGCATTGGCTCTAGTGATCCTAGGGCCTGGTCTTTAATTCCAGTGAGGGCCATTCACAGGGTGGGAAAGAATATCACTTTCCTTCACCTGTTATGTTGAATGCCAGCTTACAGGGACCTGAAATATACAATTTATAAAATACAGGTCTTTTGATGGCAAGAAAAACATTCATGAGCAAAATATGTTTGGATGATTCATGAAATGAGTCAGTTGTTCATTTTCCTTCAATTAACCTAAAAGGCTGTATTTTCCTGTACTTTGATACTAATTGTATTGATTGTAGGTTTTGCACAGACAATTTTACTCTGGTGTTTCAAAACTTTATAAATTATGTTGTAATGATTAAAAGAGACAACAAATACTCTTAAGTATTCACAATAGCATAATGTGATTATGAATCCTCCAAATATAGCTAGAACTTCTGCACCTTAAGATAATATTTCATACCAAAAATGTACATGTTTTAATATACATTCTATTGCATTAACAGGATGCCACATACAATTGCCACACCCCAGTGATTTTCACAGATTGCCAAAAGTCAACAAAATTAAAGATATAAAGCCCTTCATATTTTCACAGAGAACAATATATTAATAACTTCCCAAGGACCTGCACCAAAATTTGGATTTGCAGTTTATCAAGATGTACAAGCTTCCAGTGCATGTGAAAATGTATGTTGGGAAATTATTAGCTGAAGTAAAAAAAAGTAACCACACATGTATTTCTTCCTTAGAATAAACCTGTGAAGACAGTAGAGAAAGAATAATGTTGAACTTTCTTCTAAAATATTTTAAATCATCCTATAGGTTAAAACTGCATATATCCCTTGGTTTATCTTATATTCATAATGTCCACTATATCTCAAGCATCAACTCTAAAGTTGATGCCACTACAATATCATTGAGAGGCTGAAAATAAAGCATTGGGCCAAAGCCCACATCTGCTCTTTCCACTCAAGATTTCAAGACATCTCAAGTAGTACAGACCTGCTCACTGCACCATTATCAGGACTACTTTATTCCAGGACATAGAGATGGTTCTACATGCAAAAGTCCATAAACACCATGAATCATAAAAATGGACT
The DNA here is from genome assembly GCA_009823505.1 of Rhizomys pruinosus. NCBI lineage: Eukaryota > Metazoa > Chordata > Mammalia > Rodentia > Spalacidae > Rhizomys > Rhizomys pruinosus. The sequence goes on from VZQC01003654.1 coordinate 11,243, forward strand.
TTGAGACAAAAGTCACATATTCATCTCTACAGATGCAGAAAAGGCCTCTGAATAACTGCAGTTGGCATATATATTAAAAGTCTTAGAGATAATTGGTTGGACTGGCAGTAGCATGCCTCAAAATAATTAAAGCTATATACAACAAACCCACAGCCAACATCATTCTAAATGGAGAATAACCAGAAGCATTTTCATTAAAATCAGGAATAAGACAAGACTATCCACAATCTTCACTCCTTTTCATTATAGTGCTTGCAGGTCTTGCTAGACACATAATAAAATAGAAGAAAATTAAATGAGTATTAATTGGACCCAATTCTTGAAGACAGGATATAATTTGGACACAGGAATAGGAGCAAGTGAGCTGGAAATGACTGGGAAGCCTTCTACTAGTTCTTACAGTTCGAAAGGATGCTCTGAAACCTTCTGTGATGTATATAGTTAGTGCCAACTTGGCCCACGTGGATTAAGGGAGCCGAGTTGGAAAATGACTCCATTGGACTGGCCTGTGGCCATGTCTGTGGGGATATTTTCTTGATTGTTGAGTGACGTCAAAGGGCCCATATCACTATGGGCATTGCTACACCTGGGCAGGTTGTTCTGTATTGTATAAGAGGGAGGCTGAGTGTGGACCAGGAGGGCAAGCCAGCAAGCAGTATTCCTCCATGGCCTCCAGATTACTGCCCTAAGATCCTACGTTGAGCTCTCTAAGTGATGAACATGGGACATGAAAGCTGACTAAACCTTTTTCTCTCCAAGTTGTCATTGGTCACAGTGTTTTGTTACAGAAATTGAAAGCAATTAGAATACTTTCTAAGGGAGAAAACCAATGGTCCAACCCAACTCCAAACCCTAATAAATATAATGGCTAGTATAGCAAACTATCTCTCTTGGTGCAGTAGTGGAAATTTTATTTAAAGTGTACTCAAAAGCAGTGTACTTGGACTTAAATCCCTCTCAATGGGAGGGGACTCACGATGGGCTCTGTAAATATCTCAAATATACTCAGTAGGAGAGTTCACAGATCCTAGAGTAAATCCCATTTCTCACTTATATCTAGACAATTGAAAATTCATTTTTATACTATACTTAATTTTTATTTTGTTTGAGTTTATCATTTGCATGTAGGTAATTATGCTATGCCATCAGAGGTCAGAAGAAATCATTAGATCCCTTGAAACTGAAGTCGCAGATGGTTGTTAGCTGTCCTTTAGGTGCTGGGGGTTGAAGCAAGGTCCTCTGCAAGGGCTGCCAGTTTTATTTACTGCTGAGTCATCATCTTTCCAGCTCCTACAAATAAAATTTATTTCTGTATGGTATATATGTATCCTTATAGTCACATATAAGTATACTATACACCACTCACTGAGTAGCTTCTTTTGCAATAGATAGAAACTATTATAGAATTCCATACTGGTAACACGGAGAGAATATATGCCTGAGAAATCACCAGCCCTAAGTGACACCTCTACAGTACAACCACTATACCTAAGCCTCGTGAAACAAGATAGAAAAGAGGACATAGAGGGACCATTAATGCATCGCTCAACTCTCAACAGGGAAGCCTCTGCATACAACAGAGTGCAATCAATATGAAAGCCACAATTCCCCAAGTTTTAGATAGTGAGAGACTGCAGTTTGCATGTCCCTGGATAAGACCCCTATAAAGGACCCCCAGGGATCAAGACCAGTGGAAGAGGAGTTGGACACGTAAGAGAAGTTGGTACATTGAACAAAGACATACAGTCTCTATTAAGCTCGGTTTGGCATTTCATACATCATTTTCCAATTTCAGTTCAGGCAATTTCCCTTTCCCTTAACCCACCCCCACCCCAGCCAGATCATGCATTGTCTGCCATAACTGTCCTGCATCTTTCTCTCAGTTTTTTTTTTTCATTTTTTAGCTATAAGTGAATATCCATTGAGTTACAAGCATCCTTCATGTTAAAACCAAATTGCAGGGCTTCTGTGCCCAAACCCCCACAGCCCCAGCATCCAATGGGGGGCAACAAGGACAATGTGTCCAGACTACATTGCTGTTGTGTCACCATTCACCCCAATCCAGCCTTTACATTCTACCATGCCCTTTCTTCTGCAGATTGTTCCCTGTGCTTAGAAAAAGGGCACAGGGATGAGAAGCAGAATAGTTTACTTTCTCTGGAGCTTTTGCTTGGACTCTGGTCAATTCTGGCGTTCCCTTTCATGGGCTGACAGCTATGCGTGGTCCAGGAATAACCTTTCGATCCTTAATAATGAAAGCACAATCAATTAGATATTTAGGTATTTAAACAGCACTATAGTTATGGTTAGGGTTACTTTGGTATTAGACACAGATATTTGGATGATATATTAATATATGAATTACATTTTCTTCCCTAATTGAAATATATGACTGGGTCTTACTGTGGCTTTAAAACATCTCCTAACCATTAGAGGTTTTAAGCTTGTGGCATCAGCCTTTGGTTATTCCTCCAAGGAGGAGCCAATAGCCAATTAGATTTTGGGATATACAGACACATATGGCTGCCACTGCTCACAGTATTTCCAGGCAGGTGTTGTGTAGCTGGTGCTGACGGTCGAATCTTGCTTGACTCAAGGAGACTCATATTTGCTTTACTGGTTTAGTGGCCTTTTTTGGTAACACTCTCTGGTGTTTCCAGAGGCCATCTGTACATTTGCATGTGTGGTCTTCAATACATCTTTCCCATAATTAAACGTCAGGTCTTTGGCAGCAGGGCCTTTTTGCCTCTTCTTGCAGGTATCCCAGTTTAGAGGCAAGGAGCCTTTACCTTTTTGTGGGGCCTTGGATACCCTGGCCAACATCTCCTTGGTAGAAATAATCCATTGCTGATGTCAGAGCTACCGTATTTGACTATTATTTTAGCTTAAGTGCATACTTAAGTGGACTTTAGGTACTTTATATTTGGTTTTGAATAAAGAATAATCCTTTTTCACAGTTTCTTATGTCTATTAGTCAAGTAAAGAAGGCAGTTTTACCGGTTTTATAAGAATTAGTATATATAAAAAATTTTTTTTTTAAAATCTTCTTTTAAAAAGAGATTATATATATATTAAAAAATTGTATATATATTTACTTTATATCATAAGTAACTGTGTTACTTCACTTAACATATGTCTTCTAGCTCCATCCATTTAACCTGCAAAGTTCATTGATGTTGTCCCTCTTTACCGCTGCATTAGGAAATCCCATTTTATACATGTACCATATTTTCTCTATCCACCGTCAGTTGAGGGGTACTGGGCTGGTCCAGCTTTTTGCTATTATGAATAGAGCTGCAATAACATAGCTGTGCATCTATCTTTGCAGTAAGATGTGGTTCTTATGTGTATATACCCAGGAGCGGTATATACTGGGCCAAATGGAAGGTCATTTTGAGTCTTCTAAGGGGTTTCCACACTGCTTTCCAAAATAGTGGCTGTTACAGTATTACATTGCCCACCAGCACATGATGAGTGTTTCCTTTTTCCCACAACTTCTCCAGCACTGGTATCATTCGTGTTCTGATCCTTAGCCAATCTTATTGGAGTAATATACCGTCAAAGTGTTTTTAATTTTGCATTTCCTTATTACAGAGATGCTGAACACTTCTTTTTTTTTTTTTTTTTTAAGATGTTTCTCAGCTTACTCTAATTCCTCCTCTGTGAAGTCTCCATTCAGATCTTTGCTCCATCTGAGTGATCATTTGTTTCTTTCTTCTTTGTTTTTTGAGTAGCTGTATACTCTGGAAATTTAATGCTTTGTCAGATGTATCTGCACGTGAAGTTTTCCTCCACTCTGTGGGTTTTCTCTTCACTTCCTTTATTGTTCTTGATGTACAGAGCTTTTGAGTTTAATGAGGTCCATTTGCAATGTCGATCTTATTTCTTTGTGCAGCTGCTGTCTGATTTTGATTTAGAAAGTTTTTTTCTTACACCTATGTCTTGCAGTCTGTTTCCAAGTTTCTCTTCTATCACGTACAGAGTTTTGAGGTTTTATGTTGAAGTCTTTGGTCCATCTGGAGTTGCTTTTGTACAAGGTGGAGGTAGGGGTTTAATTTTTCTCTACAACGTTGGTGATCCGTTTTTGCCAACACCACTTTGCTGAAGATGCTGTCTTCCTTCCCATTGTGTCTCTTGGCCCCCGTTGTCAAATATAGGTGGCTGAAATTGTATGAGCTCAGGGTTGGATCTTCAATTCCTTTTAGTCATTTTGTGCCAGTACCAGGCTGTTTTGATGACTATAGCCTTCTGTAGTATAGTTTGATGTCTTGTATAACGATCCCCCCTGTATTGCTCTTTTTGCGGGTTGCTTTGACTATTCGGGTCTTTGTTTTCCAAAATGAAATTGAGGATTTTTTCCAAGCCTGTGAAGAAACTCTTGGGGATTTTGATTGGGATTGCATTTAAATCTGTACACTAGTTTGGTAGGATGGACATTTTACTATATTTATTTTCCCAAATCCATGAGCATGGGAGGTTGTCCATCTTCTGATGTCTTCCACAATTTACTTTTTCAGGGGTTTTAAAATTTTAGTTGTAGAGATTCCTTTGGCTGATCTTTGGTTAGATTTGTTCTAGGTATTTTATTGTATTTTGAGTTATGTGAGTGGGAAGGTCTCCTTGTAGCCTTCTTCAGTTGCTTGTTGTAGGTGTTAAGAAAGGTTACTTGATTTTTCTAGATTTATTTGATATCCTGCCACTTTTACCGAAGCTCTTAATAATTTCTTAGGAGTTTTCTGGTTGGTAGTTTTTACATTCCTTTAGCAGACAATTCATCATAATCAGCCAAAAAAGGAGATTAGCTTGACTTCTTCTTTTCCAATTAGAACTCTTCTTAATTTCCTTTTCTTGCCTTATATGCCCTAGCAGGGTTTTTCCAGCACTATATTGAAAAGGGATGGTGACAGCGGGGCAGCCTTGCCAAGTTCCTACTTTAGGAAATGTTTCTGTCCATTTCCCAGTTTAGGATGTTATTGGCTGTGGGTTTCCTGTATATGGCTCTTTGATATACATTGAGGAATGATCCCTCCAAGGGCCAATTCCCTCCAGCGACTTATTAACATGAAAGGATGCTGGATTTTGTCAAAGGCTTTCTCGCATCAATTGAGATGATGGTGTGGTTTTTGTCCTTCAGTCCATTCGTATGTTTGATGATATTTATTGATTTCATAAGTTGAAACCATCTGTGTATCTCTGGTATGAATCCAAACTGGTCATGGTGGATGATCTTTCTTGATGTGGGTCTGTATGCGAATTTCCAGTATCCTGATTTTAGAATTTTGGGCATCTGTGTTCATTGGGAGATGGGACTATAGTCTCCTTTTTGCAGTGTTTATTTTCTGGTTTTGGAGTAGCGTAATGCTTTGGCTTAAATAGAAGGAATTTGGGAGCAGTCCCTCCGTTTGTATCCTTCCAAACAATTTAAGTAGTAACGGTTGTTTTTAAAGTCCTTTTTTCGAAATATTTTATAGAATTCTGCTGTTGAAACCATCCGGGCTGGCAGTTTTTGGTTGGGAGGCTACTATTACATCTTCAATTTTCTTCCTGTATTAACTATTGTTCTATTTAGGTTGTCGATCTCATCTTGGTTGCGGTGGTGACTTCCCAGGATTTCAGATATTCATCAATTTCTTCTAGGTTTTCAACTTAGTTAGAATATAAGTTTTTGAAGTAGTCCCATATTGATTTGTGTGGATCTTTTTCATTGTCTGTTGTGATTATTTTCCCTTTCGTCACAGATTCTATTGATTTGGAAGTTTTCCTCTTTTTCTTTTGGTTTAACTGGGCTAGAGGGCTATCATGTTATCTCTCAAAGAATCAACTTTTGGATAATTGATTTTTTCGTAAATTGGTTTCTTTGTTTCTTTTTCATTGATCTTGTTCTGATTTTTTTATTTCTCCCTGTCTGTTTCGTTTAAGAGTTCATTTTTTTTTTCTCAAGTATTTTTTGCTGCAGTGTAGTCATTCACTTGATGTTTTCTTTTTTTTTTTTTTTTTTTTTTTTTTTTTTTTTTTTTTATGTAGGAACTTAGAGCTATAAACTTCCCCTCTTAGGATTGCTTTTAAAGCATGTCCATAGATTTTTGCTGTGTTGTTTTTATCATTGTCGTTCAGGTTCCAGGAATGATTTATTTCTTTTCTTTATTTTTCTGATCCATCATTATCTCAGGAGAGTGTTTGTTAGTCTCCATGTGTTCCTGTGGGATGTAGGGTTTATTCTGGTGTTGATAATTGAGTTTTTATTGCACTGTGGTCTGATAGAAATGCATGAGATTATTTCAATCTTTTCTATTTGTTTGTTGAGGTTTTTCCTCTGTCCCAGTATATGTCTATTTTGGTGAATGTTCCATGAGGTGCTGAGTAGAAAGTGTATTCTCTGGTGTTTTGGGGTGTAATATTCGATGGATGTCTGTGAGGTCCAATTTGATATATCATATTGTTCATTTAGTTTCAGATGTTCTCCCTTGTTATTTTTTGTTTCCTGTTGATCTGTCTAGGACTTAGATGGGGGATTGAAGTCCCCTAGTATTATGTTGCTTGGGGTTAAATCTGTGCCTTGAGATCCTGAAGAACTATCTTTATAAAATTTGGTGCAACCAGGTGTTGGGTGCATATATATTTATGATTGTCAAGTCTTCATCATTAATTGTTCCTTTAACAAAGATGTAATGGCCCTCTTTGTTCTTTTTGATTTCTTTTGCTTTGAAGTCATTTTGTCTGATATTAGAATAGCCACACCTGCTTTTTTTTTTTTTTTTTTGTTTGTTTGTTTGTTTTTTACAGATTTTTTTTATTGATGCTTTGTGTAATTTCATACATCATTTTCCATTCAGTTCAGCGGCATATATCCCCTCCCTTCTCCCCACCACCCCTACCCATCCCAGATCATGCATTCTGCTGTAAGTTTTCTTATGCACTCATTTCTTCTGCTTTTTGTTTTCTTTGTTTATATTTTTTAAACTATAAGTGGATTAATTTTGTGAGTACAAGCATCTTTCATTTTGTAAAACCAATTTGGCAAGCAGTTGTTGCCCAAACCCACACAGCTCATGGGGCCCACCATACAGTAGGGGGGCCTTGTATGTTCAATCAAGTTTGATCAAATTGAGTGTCCAGTCTATATTGTTGGTTTCACCATTTAACCCCAATCTCAGCCTTTATATTCTACCACACCCCTCTTCCGCAGATTGTTTCCCTAGGCTTTTAGTAAAGGGGCACAGGTGGATGAGAAGCAAACACTCTACTTTCTCTGGGAGCTGATTGTCTGTCTTGGACTGTAGTCCAGTTCTGGCTGTTTTTCTTCATGGGCTGCCAGCTTGTCCAGGCATAACATTTCGATCCTACTTTAATGAAGCACATGCAATTGGATATTTAGGTATTTAAACATATAATATATAGCCTTAGATCCTACTAATGAAGAACAAACAATTAAAAATAATAGGGTATTTAAACAAATAGTTCTAATTGTTATGGTAGTTTAGTTTGGTATAGACACAGATGTTTTTGATTGCCATGTCTAATTCATGAATTTAAATTTTTCTTCTGGTTAAGATGGCAGGGTCTTTATTGTGGCTTATAACATCTGCCAACCATTAGAGGATGGAAGCTTATGGCATCATCCGTGGGTTATTCCCCCAAGGAGAGACCCAATAGCCAAATAGATTGGGATATAGACATATGTCTGCCACTGTTGCATAGTATTTTCAGGCAGATGAGCATATTAAATTGGACTGAAAGACAAAAACCCACCGTCCTCTCATTTGATGCTGAAAAGGCCTTTGACAAATTCCTAGCATCCGTTCATGTTTAAAGTCCTAAGGGAATTGGATTGTAGGGATCATACATTTAATGTAATCAAAGCCATTATACAGGAAACGCACAGCCAATATCATCATTAAATGGAGGAATGACAGAAGCATTTCCCCTTAAGGGTAGGAACTCGGCAAGGTTTTCCCCTGTCACCACTCCTTTTTCAACATTAGTTGCTTGAAAGTCCCTGCTTAGGTCGATAAGGCAAGAAAAGGAATATTAAAGGAGTTCTTATAGCAAAAGAGGAAGTCAACTATCCCTTTTTGCTGATTGATACTGATTGTCTACCTTAAGGGATGCTTAAGAACTCCACCAGGAAACCTCTAGAAACGATTTTAAGAACTTCAGTAAGGTGGCAGGATACAAAATAAACCTTAGAAAAATCAGTAAAGCCTTCCTCTACACCAACAGTAGGTGACTGAAGAAGGAATACAAGGAGGCATTCCCACTCACAATGCTTCAAAAATAATAAAAAATAAAAAAAAAAAAAAAAAAAAAAAAAAAAAAAAAAAAAAAAACAAACAAAAATTTTAAACCTCTGAAGAAGGAAATGGAAAATGAAGAAGACATCAGGAGATGGACAAACCTCCCATGGCTCATGTATTGGGGAAAATTTAATGTAGTAAAAATGTCCTTCTACCGCTTTCTTTTGGTACCATTTGCTTGATATTTCTTCCATCCCTTCACCTCTAGTTGGTTGCCTATCCTAGAAATTGAGATGGGTTTCTTGTAGAACAGCATATAGAGGTTTTTGTTTCCTTAATCCACTCCCAGTCTATGCCTTTTGATTGGGAGTTTTTAGCCCCATTTTTAAATAATTTTTAAAAAAGGTTATAATTTTGAAGAATGGCAATGTTGGCTTCCTTTCCACTTTATTATCCATTATGGACTTCTAGCCTCTGATTTTGCTCCTAGGTTTATGTTTTTATTAGTTTCTTTTCCCAAGTGTTTTGCAGGTTGTTTGCTCCTCCTTTCTGCCCTTTTTTGAATTCCTTCAAGTATTTTATGAAGAGCTTGTTTTCCAGACAGTCATTCTTGTTTATGTCATGGAGATTTTCTCTCTCCTTCAATTATTAGTCGACATTTTTGCTGGGTTAAAGTATTCTGTGTTGGCATCCGTAGTCCCTTTACACTGGGAATGCTTTTCTCAACGTTCTTCTTGCTTATTCATGTTTGAGGCCGAGAAGTTCAGTTGTGATATCTGATGGGTTTCCCTTTGTATGGACTTGTTTTTCTTTTTGTAGCCCTCAGAATTGGGCATCT
>VZQC01003657.1:0-92115 GCA_009823505.1 Rhizomys pruinosus
TGAAGTCTATTTTGTCTGATATTAGAATAGCAACCCCTGCTTGCTTTTTGGTACCATTTGGAACATTTTTTTCCAACCTTTCACTTTAGATTGGTGTCTATCCTTCAGGGTAAGATGCGTTTCTTGTAGACAGCATATAGATGAGTTCTGTTCCCTAATCCATTCTCCCAGTCTAAGTCTTTTGATTAGGGAATTCAGCCCATTAATATTTGAAGTTATTATTGAGAAATGAGTGCTGTTTCCTTTTACTTTATTTTCTATTTGCATTCTTGGTCTAGGTTTGTATTTCTGAAGTTATACATTTATTCATTACTCTCTATAGTTGCTTGGGGATTGTTGCTCCTTTCCTCTGACCTTTGAATTGCTTCAGGTATTTTCAGAAGGGTTGTTTTCCTGGATAGGAATTTTTTTTCATCTTGTTCATGTCATGAAATATTTTTCTTTTTCCCTCAACTATCATTGGCATTTTCCCTGGGTATAGTAATCTGGGTTGGCATCTATAGTCTTTTGGTACTGGGAATACTTGGGGCCAAGTTCTGGCTTTCATTGTTTGCACTGAAAAATCAGCTGTGATGATGATGAATTTTGCTTCATATGTAATTTGTTGTTTTTCTCTTGCGGCCTTCATTAATGTTTCTTTGTTTGGGGTGTCTAGTTTTTTAACTATGATATGGCATGGGGTATTTCTTTTCTGATCTTGTCTATTTAGTGTTCTATGTACTTGTATTTGTATGGGTTTGTCATTTTTCATTTTGGGGAAATTGTCTTCTATTATTCTGTTGAAGATCTGATCAATACATTTGTCCTGGTAGTCTTCTCCTTCCTCTTGATGCAAAGGTTTGATCTTTTCATAGTGTCCCATATTTCCTGATTGTTCCACTCTTGTGAATTTTAATTTTTTTTCAATACTCTTTGTTTGAGCACTGAAGTTCTTCCACCTTGTCTTCCAGTGTTTAGTTACTCTTCTACTTTCTGCTTCATCCAATCTGTTACTGAGGCTTTCTCCCATCTTTTCCTGCTGATTGGATGAATGTGCAATTTTCTTTCTCATTTCATCCTGTAATTTCTTTGGTATTTCATTTTCCCTTTAGAGTTTGTCAATCTCTCCTTCTGATCCTTGATTTCATATGTGGTTTCCCCCTGTTTCATTTTCAGCAGGGTTCTTTCGTGTCCACTTCATTCCTGATTGTCATTCTCTCCTTTCATTTCATGGAGTATGTCTATTTTTGTTCTTCTAAGATCTGTTGACCTGGCATCTCCAGGGAGAGCTTTTCGAGTCTCTATAGGACTGCTAGATTTGTTGGGGATTTGTTATTTGCTTTTCCTATATTTGGTTATTAATTTCCTTTGTTTCTTGGCATTGTAATTTGATTTGTTGTTTTTAGTCTGATGTGAACTTCAAGTGGTTCTTCTCTGTTTCCACCAGGATGGCCACAAGGGAGTTGGGCAGTACTGGTTTTTGCCTGGCCAATTCTGTCACCGCCAACGTGACTGTAGGGTCTTACCGGATCATGTCTGGAAGTTGGAGCAGCTCCAGAAACCCTGCACCTGAAGCGACGGGGCTCAGATGGTCTTGGAACCCTGCACCAGAAGCGACTGGGCTTCCGTTGTCCTTAGCAAGCTGCCCTGTGCTTGGAGCGACTGGGTGGGCATGTCCTGAACCCTGGGTGGACAAAAAGTGCTCCAATGGTCTTTTAACCCTGCACCAGAGGCACTGGGGCTCAGAAAGTTTTGGAACCTGCCTGCCAAAAGGCTGCCCTGTCGTTCTCCCTGCACAGTAAGGGAAGGTAGATAAGAACTTTTTAAATTCATTTTGCATTCAATATCAAATGCATACAATTGGCAATCATATGTACTTGCAAGTTTACTTATCCAGAACATGTCTCTGTGAATTATATTTTCTACTATTTTACTATTGACATCAAGGGCTACTGCTGAAATTTATATTATCCAATTAAAAGACCATTATTACATAAGAGATTCTATATTCTTCCTAGAGGGTTATTTTGGCACCCAATAATAATATTTCTACATAAAACAACTATTATACCAAATATTTTATACATATTTATTAACCTAGTTGTTAGTTCAATAATTAGCCTTTATTTGCTTTGTGAAAAAGGATTCATAAATTTTCAATGCACACAGGGTTAAGGTAAGGGTTATATTGTACTCTCAGGAAACTTCCATTTTTTGTGTCAATGATAATATTCATGTTTAGATATGATAAAGATAGTTTCTGTTGATAGTAAACAGCAAGATAACAGAAACTAGTGTTTTACTATATATTTACTTGACAGAGAAGGGTTGGTAATAGATGGTTGCGAGCTAAAAACTGATTTATAAGAAAGGTCATGTAACATGGAAAACATTCTCGGTCAAGAAAGTGTACTTTAGAACAATAGTAGAGTATATACTAAGTAATAGGGAATATCAGACATAATGAGTGTTATATATTATTATAATTATATATAATATAATCATAGAATTGCCATAAAACCAATCCATGTTCAATCATATGAAGTGGTATTAAACTTTCTATTTCATAAAAAGTAATTCAAGAGGCCTGAGGCAGGGAGGAGGGGAGGCTGATAAAAAAAATTCAAAGTCCAGAAAATTTGTGTAATTTGACTAAAAACTGAAATGATGGAGCTGCTATTTGAAAATGAGGAATTTTGTTTACAGACCCCACATTTATCTCATTACACTGGCCTGCCTTTTTGATTCTTCCTAATTCACTGGAACAGTTCCTTTTAACAAGGACAATATCCCCATCTCCTATTACTACATAATCTGTCCTGAAAAATGTCTCCTTACTAGATAAATGTTTTACTTAGTTTTGGAAACTTTCCAGCAACTATTTTAATATGAACTATCACAATCAATGTATCCTTATGAATGTTGGAATTTTCTTTTTTTAAATAAAATTAAAACCATGCCTTATATAATCAGCAATTTCACCAATAAAAAGATACTGCTTTGTGCATTATCTACCAAATGTAACGTTCTCATGTAATGATTTACATGAAACATCAACTAGAAAGCAAATTTGAGGATCAATTCTTTTAAAAGGTAACATTTATGTTTTGAAGTCTTTTTGAGAAAAGTTAACATTTAATTTCTTCAGACAAATGATTATTTTACAGAATAAGAAATAAAGACCCTATTGGGACATTGTTCATTATTTTAAGCAGTTATATAAGGGAATTTCTCTTAGGAATGAAAAGGGAAAAAATTAAGATATATAAGAGGCATGAATTTAAAAAATATTCTACATCTATAATATTTTATAATTTTATTACTTTGTGTTTTAACATTTCTACATAATGTCTGATAACTCATTTCTGTTTGTCTAATATGAAGGCATTCAGCATCAAGCATGTTGGAATTTTCTATCCTTACTTTACTGCAATTGATGCATTTAAAAAGTTTATATTAAATGTGTACATCTTAATGAAATTGTAGATATGCACACACACTTAGCACATCACCAGAGCTACTGTATGAAGCATATGCATCACCCTTTTCAAGGTCCTTGTGCTTTCCTTCTGTTTTTAACTAATCCTGTTAAACCCTGTGTTGTACATGCCTTGTATTTTACCCCTATGCTATATGAAATGGGGCAACCTAACTAGGAACGTTTATTTATACCTATAAAATTATTTAGTTTTAGCAAAAGAAAAATATATATCAAATGAAAAAGAAAAAAAAAAACTGTGGCAGTTTCTATTTTGAATTACAACATTCCAAAAATGATTAAGTTGTAAAGAAATCAGAGATCAAGTGAGGAATTTTATTCTAAACGGAAAGGAGGTTTTAAACAGAAGGAATCTTTAATGAGTAGGATGATAGAATATAATCAGGTTTGTCTGAAAATGATTGAGTGGTTAAAAAATCAGACTTGACTGTGTATTGCTAGACTCTGAGGTCAACAAATTCTGGAGATGATTTGATTGAATTTATGGAAATATGGATTCCTAAGTTACTGAGTATTGAGACAGAGGGTGATGAAATTGGTGTAAAGGGGCATTTTAAATGCCATGGAGAACTCTAGTGATCTCAGAAAACAATCCACTCCAACATTTAAAATTGCAGATAGCAAATAACACATAGACATTTTAATAAAATGAAAATCTAACCCCTTCAAAAATTTTTCTGCCAATCTTATGAGAGCAGGTACTGAAATATAAATCTTCAATTTATTTGTGCTTTAAAGAAAATAATGATAAATAAAGCCTCTAGGGAAATTCTTACACAAGAGTTACAGCATTTGCTTCCTTTGTTCCTTGCCAAGTTCTGTGGTAATAAAATTTAACTGCAATGGATAATCCTGTGAAACGCCACACTAGCCATTTGGCCATCTAAGTAAAATACTAACAGACATCATGTAAAACACACCTTGTGTGCCAGAAATTTATTTAGGCGTAAATGTATATCTGTTAAAGCTTTCTGTGGTCAGTCTGCCTTTTTCAATTAGTAATCTTCATCCGTGCTTCAATAAAAATGTATATTAGCTCTGCTATTCAATCCTTGGTTGCTCAGGCATTCAAAGATATAAGTTCTCAGATAAACATTAATATAATCAATAAGATCTGAGGAAAAAGTTTCTTATAATTGCAAAAGTCAGCCTACTCAACATCTCCCTTTAAGAAATGCATTTAGGGGTTGGAGAGATAGCCTAGCGGTTAAGAGCACCGACTGCTCTTGCAGAGGACCCGGATTCGATCCCCAGCACCTACATGGCAGCTGAGAACCGTCTGTAACTCCAATTCCAGGAGAACTCCAGTTCCAGGAGAATCCGAGACCCTCTTTTGACCTCCGCGGCATTGCACGACATAGGTGCACAAAACTACATGCATACAGTACATTCATACACATACAAAAATAAATAAAATAAATAAAAAATAAATGCATTTCATCACTCCTAAGATGTATGAGAAACAATAAATCTTTTTTTTAAGTACATTAAGGGGATGGAGATATGGCTCAGTGGTTAAGAGCACTGACTCCTCTTTCAGAGGACCTGGGTTCAATTCCCAGCACCCACATGGTGGCTAGGAACCATCTTTAACTCCAGTTCCAGGAGTTAAAGCCCTCTTAAGACTTCTGCGGTATTCCATAACACAGGTGCACCTACCTACATGCAGACAGTACTGTCATACACATAAAATAATAAAATTTTTTTTAAAAATTAAAAAGTACATTCAAACATATATCAATTTGTTATGTAGTTTAGGAATGAAAAGCTATATTTCTTTTTACCTGCATGCAAATTTACTCTTAAATTTTGAAACACTAAATGTATTTTGGAATGAACCTATAGTTTATTTTCAGACTTTGTAAATTTGGTATACATGTGGAGTGTATATATGTACGATTTCAAATAATATTAACTTAAAGGGAACAAAATGAGAAAAAAAAAAAGACTTGTTCGAAGAACAGACCAAAACATTAAACTTCCGCCTTGGAAAATTTTAAATAGACTGAGAAAAAGAGGTAAGAAAGGACTTACAATGTATGGCAGAATGCATTGGTTCGGGGGGCGGGGCATGGACGGATGGGGGAATGTGTCTAAAGTGGATTAAGAAAGGTCGTATGAAATGTATAAAAATCTCCACCAAATTTTAAGAAAAAAAAAAAAAAAAGAAATTCATTCCTAATAGCACAACCCTTCCCTCATCAGATCAATGCTTCTAACATCTTACCATCACAATTTAAATACCCCCAGTTCAAATTTCTCTCATTAGTAATTTCTGCGATTTTACGATCAAGAACTCAGGAAATACTGAAAAGTTTCCATCTTTATTCGATTTCCCAAATTTGGCATTTTCTATCTATTTCAATAAATTCATTTTGTTTTCCTGATCCTCACTTGAGTGCTCCTCATTCTCCGACTTCCACATAGACCTGCAGTTCTTCTAATGGCATTCCTTCCTTTACTCATCTCTAATTTCAACTGCTCCAGTTCTCACTTTTGAAAATGAAGAGTAGATTTACGCACCTGCTTCTGATGATCTGCTACAGCTTTTAGCTTTACAGTGCTCTGTAGCAGTCATTTGCACAACTCTTTATCCAACCTCGCACCTGGCGAGGTTTAATGGTTTATTATGTCTCTGGCATGTTTCTTAGTTAGCTTTGCCTACTCTCTGAAATCTGCTCTAACCTTTCCTGTCCATTTTCAGTTTCATGACTGATTCACCTTATTTAACTTTATAAAACAATCACACTCCCTCCACTGGTCTTTTCACTCAGTCAGAACGCCTTTTTTTTTAAACAACAAAAAAAGGAGAAATGTTTATTTGCTTTACATCACAGCCACAGTCTTCCCAGGCTTAGTCTTCCTACAACAATCAAGACAATCCCCTACAGACATGTCCACAGGGCAACCTGAGCTAGACAATTCAGAATGTTTCTTACTGCAAGTTCACAAATAATATTTTTCATCTCCAAACATACTTTGACAGTAATCCACTTCCCATAATCCACTTTTGGAATCTGCTCCAGTGACTCTAATTCATCTTCACACACACAAAAAAATCTAGATTTGAAAACAAGCCCATCACCCTTTAATAAAGGTGTCTTAACTACTCCTAAAGATAGACATGCAGAGACAGCTAGATATATACAACAATGGAGAGACCAGTACTTTGTGAAGCATTATGGTAAATAGTTCATTTGGAATGTGGAGATTGAAACCCCACTTCACTTTTATATTTGTCTGTTGGTCTTGGTTTTCAACCGCAAAGCAATGAACAATTAATTTACCTATTCTAAAAATAAAAACACATTTTCAAACATTTATGGCATACTTCTTTATTTAATGACTTTCATCTCATGTGTCCTCACATTGTTCTTGTTAAATGATTGACAATTTGTCAACTTTCTATTAAAATATAGTACGGGGATACAAAGTGCTTGAAACTTGTCTCAAAGAGGAATGCCAGAGACATGTTTACTCAAATATCCTCATGTTTAGAACACTACTGTTTAACACATACTAGAATATCAATATATATTTGTTGATTAAATGAATATGTAAATGAAGAGAATATTTGGTTTGTAACATACTCAATTAATGTATATGGATGACTGGACTGAATGTTTTTGTTTACAGAGTCAAATATTGAATTATATTTTGTACCTGCCTCATTATGGAATTATTAGAGAGCTTAACATTGACTAACTTTGTCCAGACTGAATTTCTTTTCAGTTACCTTGTATTAAATGAGAATTTGTTATTTAATTACAAATGTAGTCTTCATAGTTTTCTTATGGCATTTTGTTTCCTATACAAGTGTTCTTTTATCAATTTATTTAAAACATTTCTGAATTATATTGCTCTAGTACATCATATTAGGACTATTTTTCTGCTCTGTGTCCTTCAGCTATTTGAAATAATTTTATTGGCATGTCTAATTTTCCAAGGATGTTGTTAGAAATTGACACAGTTTTTCCTAAAACATCTACCTCTCTGACATCTGCCAAAAAGTCTCATAATTTTGATAAGCTGCCATCTATGTCCACATTTAACTACTAATTAAATACACATATGTTACACAAGTTCTCAACAAATACCTCCAATAAGTGATTCAAATATTTGTTGATTTAGTAGCAATATTAATGAATACCTACTCTATGCTTGGTCAAAAAGTTATCACATTAGAAAGAAGTCTATGCACTGGAGAGATAGCCTAGCGAGTAAGAGCACTGACTGCTCTTGCAGAGGACCCGGGTTCGATCTCCAGCACCCACATGGAGGCTAAGAACCCTCTGTAACTCCAATTCCAGGAGAACTCCAGTTCCAGGGGAATCCGAGACCCTCTTCTGACCTCTGCGGCATTGCACGACACGGGTGCACAAACCTACATGCAGACAGTACATTCATTCACACACAAAAATAAATAAAATTAAAAAAAGAAACAAGTCTATGTTTACAGAGGAGATAAATTCATAATATAGTGACACAATTTTTAGGACTATGCATAAAATTGTTACTAGTTTATAAATTTACCATAATTGTATGTATTTCAAAGAAGTGGTGAGAGGAAATGTTCCTAAGGTAATATTAGATCAGACTCAAAATTAAATTAAGGAAAGCCTTGAAAACATCAAGGTGAGAGGGATAGGCAGGCTTTGGCATAAAATTATTCTTGGTTTATTTACAGAAGAACAAGAGCAACAGCGAAACTTATTCACAGAAATACCAGAGATGAATCAATTGATTAATCAAATACAAGTGTTCAGGCAAGTCATCGTGTATTCAAATGATTGCATTATTCCCCCACTTAATTTATTTCCATTTGATAAGTAGAATTAAAAAAAGAAGTAATGTAAAATCCTAGGCCGATTCCAGACACTTTACCTTGTAATTGCAACTCCATTTTCACATCAGATCAAACATGTGGCTTATATCAATTTAGCTATCATTTCTATTAAGTCATTTTACTGTTTCTTCCTCATATTCTGTTAAATTTGTATGCTATCTAATTCTGTTGATTCCTCAAAGTAGTTTGAATAGCCTTAAATCACTGTAATGTTATCAATAGTAACAATTCCAGAATCGTGTCTACTACTTTAGATGCCACAATATCTTCTCAGATGAACTGTCACATCTTGAGCTTTATTTAAATTGGCTCAATATCACCTGTAACCTAGTTTCCCATATTAGCAATTACAACATTGACTCATTAATAAAATTAATTTTCCATAACTGAGCATGTGCTTCAAGAGGCATAGTCCTATCATACTTATATTTAGAAGTATGTTTATTTGACTTTCATTATTACCAGTAAACTGAATTGTAATATGTCACATACTAATTTCTTATTTTATTGTTGTGGTTTGGGTTTTTTAATTTTTCTTTAATTTTGTTTTGTTTTATTTTGAAATAGGGTCTCTTTGTAGCCTCAGCTGTCCTGGAATTGACTATGTAGATCAGGCTGGCCTTGATCTCACAGAGATCCTCCTACCTCTGCCTCCCACCTGCCTGGATTAAAGGTATGCACCACTATGTATGGCATATGCTAATTTCTAATTTATGGAATAGATATAATAGTAAAACTTCTTGCTTGGGAAAATTGGAGCATTGTTCTCTTGGTCAGTACTATAACTCCTTTAACCCAAATCATCCTAACATGGCTTGTAGACATGTTCTGTGATAGTGAAATTCTGAGGTTTTGCTTTTGCACAAATCATCATGTACCAGAAATTCCTTTCTCCTACTTCTTTTCCTTCTTATAAATGCCTGTATATTTTCCCAGATAAGCCTCAAATATTCACTCCTCAAATATATTCAAACTATGTGCATACACATAGCTACCTCTGTACTATTAGGTATAAATATCTATTTTTCTTTCATATATAATGTGCATATGTATATAAGAAACAATATGATACAGCCCACATATATTATATAATACTTAAAAAGATTGAAAAAATTGGCAATATGTTTAAGATGTCTGTTTCTAGAACAAGATCTCTTGGGCTTATAGTCTGCCTCTACCACTTCAGCATTGGACTAACAATGAAAAGACACTGTGAGCCTCAGTCTTCTCCATGGGCTCCTGACCATTCCTTATCATTGCATTTTGCGAGAAATTAGCCAAGTGTCTATGGAGCATCCGACTACTTTGAAACTTAGACATTGCTCTCCCTCCTATTTGTGCAGTTTCCTCTCTGTTTAGCAGTGTGCCTTGCACATGAAAGAAATCAGACACATCTACCTGTGCACAGTGTTCTATGGCTGGAACATTGAAAGGACTGAATAACTTACTAAATAACAAATGAACTTGGGAGTCAGAGGCAGGTGGATCTTTGTGAGTTCAAGGCCAGCCTGGTCTACAGAGTGAGTTCCAGGACAGCTGGGGCTACAGGGAGACCCTGTCTCGAAAAGACCAAAATAAATGAATAAATAAATAAATAAATAAATAAATAAATAAATAACAAATGAAGACACAAAGCATCACTTTCTACACATGATATGCACAGAAATCTTAGTGAAATAAAATGAAACTTCTCTCTCTCTCTCTCTCTCTCTCTCTCTCTCTCTCTCTATATATATATATATATATATATATATATATATATATGCATCTGGAAATACAAAACTAGGTAATGAAGTCTAGAACTTGGTATGTCTTACCATTTTACCACTTTGGATTAATGTAATTTATTTTTATTATTTTTTCTTAACTATGTTTTGTTTTTTCTATCAATCTGCTTATGTGTTTATTTATTTACTTTGTGATGCAGCTATTGGCCCAGATACTACATTTTCAAAATTGATATTAAAGTAGTACATATAAATAAATGTGGGTGGGATAGGAGGAAGGCATGAGACTATGAGGACCAAGGTAATATAACCTGCTTATTATGTTTACCTAACATGGCTTCTATGCAACTTAGACCATGTCAAGTTTTCTGAATTTTAATGAAATTCACATTGGCAATTTGTGATTTAGAGTGGTCCTCCATCCCTCCTAAGCCCAAATTCTCTATTTTTTCAGTCTATTCAAAATACTTCACCTTCCTTCCAAAGAAAGCATGGCTGTCTTTATTTCTTAATATTTGATCTATCCTAAAATGGATTGTATTATTCAAAAGTTTCATAAATACATTAAATATAACTTGATTAATATTTATCAAGAGCTTCTAAGATGCATTAGCTTGCCAAATTAATAGTGATTTGTTTTCCACTTAATAGAAACATGATATAATTTAATTTGGAAGTGTAGTTTAAAGCTACTACAATTAGCAATTGAAAACAATGAATGTATTAATGATTATGAGGGTCTTTGTTGTCAGGAAAGAGTGATCTAAATGAGACACAAAGTCAAGAAGGTAACATTTTTACCTTCAAAGTCTGAATTCAAACTTAACTATTTAGACACCAATATAAGTTAATGAGAATTTCTCAGGAGAAATTCTACATCTCTGCACTGGCATTTCAAGCACAATGAGCTGACATAAAAAAGAATATAGTGAAAAAAATTACCAACTTGAAAGAGAAACACTTTGCAGAGGCAAAGATTTTCATCAGAGGTAATCAAATAAAGTTCTCCAATCCATTATTTGAATTATTCATATCCCAGTATCTGGATACATCTATTCAGGTGCTAATATCTAGGTTTTTCATATCCCTAAATTGAAATTTCCTCCCAGCCACCCCCCTTTTTAAGCTGAAGGACTTTGTTTCTCATTTTCTGCTTATGTTTTTCCAGCTCACACTCCTGTTTCCAGTTCCCTCCAGATACTTCTGACCTTGCTTGTAACAGGCATGCTATAAAACAGCAAGTCTCAAACTCCAGCAACAACAGAATCCTCTAGAGCACTTGTTAAGCACACATCACTTGAAGCCACCTGCTAAGATGTGATTCATTGGGGCATTTTCTGCAAGTTCCCAAGTGAGACTGGCCTTCCCAGCCTATGGACAATTTCTGAGAAACTCAGCTTTAAAATATTTACAGGAGCAAGGTTTGGTGATCCAAGGCTTTAATTCCAGCACTTGGGAGTTAAGGAAAGAGGATCTTTGTGAGACTGAGGTCAACTTGGTCTGCAGGTGATTTCTAGCCAGCTAGGGCCACAAGGAGACACTGTCTCAAACAAACAAACACAAACCTTTAGATACTTATTCATATGTAGCCAATAAGTGGGTAATAGTAACTTCCTGTAGTGTTTTAATAAGTAGATAATATAATTTATTTTAATGACTGCATCTTTCATTGTAGGTATTTGCTAGCATTATTGAATGAATAACCAAAAATGAAAAATACACAATTTTTTTTACTTTTGAATGGGTAATTACAAGTTTGAGCAATAACTTCAGAATCAGGAAACAGGAGGTGCTAATCTCACCTAAATTAAAGAAAAGCACAGATTACTCATGGCAGTGGCAATGAGAGTGATAATAAATACCATTTCCATAAGCTACATCAGTAAGACCCTGAACACACTTGGTTTTAAAAGAGTTAAACACCATTTCTTGAGCTACAGCATAGTTGGAAAATGTACAAGCGTGTGTGGAAACAGTATGTGTCCTGATATCTGACTTCTGCCAGCAGGGAAGGCTTTCTCAGGTGGTGACCAACTGGAATGCTTTGCACTTAGAGCCAACATCCACACAACCCTGATGACCCTTCCCTGCTAGGGAAGGCTGTCACTCCTGGCTGGCAGAAGGCATTCTGCAGTATGCACATTAAAGTAGAGCAAGCATTCTTAAAGTTGCAGTTCACTGAAAACTATTCAAGACCAAATTAGAAACAGCAAGAGCCAGAGCAATTGAAATCCTGAGTACAGAAGACATCATTTAAGAAAAGGCAGAGAAAAAAAACCAACTCCTTCAAAATAATTTGAGCTCTGAGATAAGACTGTATTCATTGTGCTTTAACAGATAGAATAAAAGTAAAGGATAGAGATTAGCAGGGCAATGAAAGAAAATGTTTATAAAAGATTAGATCCTTTTCCACAAATGGCAATATAAATTTTAATTATGATAAGTGTTTTCTTTAGCACATGAAAGACTATAAATGGATGGAGTCCATTTGATGTCAATATGCACATATACTGTGTGTGATGGTTTGAATGAGAATGTTCCCCATAGTCTCCAATTATTTGGACATTTTGTTCCTAGTTGGTGGAAGTGTTTTGGGAAGTCTTAGACTGTACAGCCTTACTTGATGAAGCAAGTTGCTGGAGGTTTAGACAGTTTTGAAACATTGCCAGATCTCCAGTCCCTCTGTGCTTGCCTGAAGATGTGAGCCTCTGCATTCAGCTCCTGCTCAGGCCACCTCCTGCCACCAGGCTCCACAGCATGAGGGACTCTAATTCTCCTGGAACCATAAGCTCAATTGGACTCTTCCTTTTATAAGGTCCTTTGGTTTTTCATCACAGCAACATAAAATTAAATTACAGGCTGTGTAATGGTCAAGTTTACTGATGAAGTGACAATGTGTTTGGAACGAGAAACACACAGGATGCAATTTAATCTGTAGAGAATATCGAATATTTTGCAAATATTCAAATTACTGCGCAACACTGAATAAAGCAGACAAAGAAGATAGTGTACATTCTCTAAGGATTGATGCTGTAACTGTTTCTTTCTTGGTAATATACCCTGTTATCCCATTAATAATATGCCCATCAAACAACTTAAAAATTGAAACTAAGATGAATTCTTGGACATAAATTCAGATCAATTGCATAAAAATTTGGTGTGTATTTTATATCCATATCTGTCTTCTTTGATATGTCACAATTAAATGCCAAATAATTTCTTAACTACAAACTATAGGAAAATCTAGAAGGAAGCTATAAGGTGGACAGTCTGCCAAAAGGAAAAGACTTTTGACATTGCAGGTTTCCTCACACCCAAGCATTCCTACTGCTTTAAGGGAGGAGTCAAAGTTCCAGCAACTCCTCCAGCTTACACAGAAGGAGAGGGTAAAGGCAAGCTCCTGATACTCACCTAGAATAGAGTGAACTCTGGGACACAGCCAGCGCCATCTCAGGGAAGGAGACAAGGACGATGTAAAAGCCAACCACTTTGAGCTGAGGCTCTCACACCGTTTTGTCACAGGGGCAAAAGTCGTCAAGTCCTTGCTAGGACTCTGGATTTGCATGGGGGATGGGGGAAGGAAGCCACCACCTGGCATGTAAGTGTCCATTCACTTTGTAGGCAAGCCTGAGTAAACTTGCTAGACTCCCCTAGACTGTGGCTGGGAGAGCCTTCCTCGTGGGTCTTGGGAACTCAGGGCTTGGGGAGGCAGGACGCCACATGCATGGTCATCTTTGGGGTGAAGTCTTGGCTACAGAAGCTGATGAAGGTTATCTATTACAGGCACTCTAAAGCCTATTATTTGGTAAAATTACAGTCTAGATGATTTTTCATCAAGTATCTCCTAAAATATTTCCACTTCTTTATTTTATATATAAATTCATGGGAAGTAGCCATCATTAGAATCAGAATCTTGAATAATTTTAATTCATGAAATGGTGCCAGCATTAGAATCAGGATAGTGAATATATGTTTTTTAATCAATGTAGATACTCATTATGGTTGAGAGGGAACTTTTACAGTACTTTTCCTTATATATTACAATACAGGAAACTAATTTTAAATTAATGATCCTATTATTCAATTTAGCAGACACTTTAACATAACTCTATTGATCTTAAAAACAATTGAAGAGTGGTAAAGTGATGCATTTTTACTATTGGGGCATTGGCAGTTTTAAAAAGAGCCTAAATCATCTAAATCTCAATGCCACCAGGATTAAAGGTGACATTTACTCCATCCACTCACTGAACCACTGTGAACTAGAAAACAGCAACATCAAATAGACTTGACTATGAATTCAGCTTGAGGGTATATCAGCTGCCTGATGGTAACCTGTTGGATGGTTGTCATATTTTTCTGTAATTGGGATGTGTGATTGTATTTTTGAGGCCCTTGCTACTATTTCCAATATGAATTCAAATGTTCTCTTATGAGAAGCTGAGCTTGGTCACTCTTGACACTGATTGCAGTTCTCTGCCTTCTATTTCCTCTGTGTGTTACATCTAGATGTGTGCCATAATAACCAGTTTCTTTATTGTCTTTCCATGAAAAAGCTAAATACAACTTTTCCACTCACCACACCCATGTCATGTTCTTACGGACTGTTCAAACACAAGACAGTGACCACATCTCAGTCACCATGTGACACCATCAAACTCATGCTTTTTTGTTCTAAATTGAGCCTTTAGAACTCAGCCTGGAAAAAAATCACCTACTTAGTAACATGGATATCAATAAAGGCTAGAGCTTATAGAACCCTACCTTCTCTCTTTAACACCCCACTTGCTGATTAGGTGTCCATGTCCCTGAATACTCCCGTTTCCTGAGAATGTGCTACCTGCTCTCCCTGGCATCTTTAAGTATTAAACTAGTTGAATTATCTTCTGAGTTTTATTAATTTGCATCCTCTGTAAAGACAATTGTAAAACATATATGCATTAATGATTAGTTTATGAATTATACATTTAGCCCCTTCATTATAGGTAGGTTTTTTTTTTTTAATTTGTAAAAAGACAGACAATAATGAAAAAGTATTTGACCTAATCAGGGATTAGGAGCTGGAGAAAAGGTGACTGCATCAGAAAATGATAAGGCCCTTTTGATGTAATATAACTAATCTGACCCAGATATTAGTGCTTGTTAAAATAATAAAAGAATGTACTAAAATTTTCAGTATTTTATACAAATAACAAAAATTTAACTCCATTCTAAAAATAAACTATACACAATTCATTGTCAAAAACACTCAATTTAAATTCTAAACAATTTTGGATAAAGTCCTTTGCTAAAAATATTTTCTGGCTTTTATAAATAGAATCCAGAGAGGAATATAAATATAAATCACAGGAAATAATTTTTTTGTTTTTGTTTTATTTTGTTTTGTTTCATTTGTTTTTGTTTTTGAGACAGGGTCTCCCTATAGCCCCAGCTGGCCTGGAACTCACTCTGTAGATCTGCCTGCCTCTGCCTCCCAAGTGCTAAGATTAAAGGTGTGCACCACCACTCCCAGCCACAGGTAATAATTTTATATCCATGGGTTTAATGGTCAAATAAACAAACTGAAAGGAACATTTTCATATTTCTTTAATATGTTCACCTTTCCTAATTTTTAAGGAATTATTTTAATAGTATCTTCATTAGAATTATGATATATGTTTATCAATATAGTAAATGAAATCTGTGGGTCAACAGCAATATAAAGTATAATGTACTTTAAATTATGAATGCTTGCTTTAAATCTCTATTGTATTCTGGTTTGGATGACAAACTATGTGGTCCTCTTGACTCATCTCAGGTCTTTCATTCCTTTACATATAGGTATTTGCAGTGTTCTCTCCATCAATAGCTCTTGTTCTTTGTTTATCTGACAATACCTATTCACCCCCTTAGGTTCAAATCAGACCTTAGCACAGCAATGTTAACTAATTTGTAACTTAATTTAGTGCCCATAATTCCACTGTATACCTGTGTGGCTATTTTTCTCTGTAATAATCATATGTTTAACTTCATAACAAGCTGGTTGGCTGCAGGTTTGCAGAAACAATATACTGAGAATCTTGTCTTATTTTTCTCCTTTCATCACATATTCACTGCATGAAAAATATTATTCCTATATAACAAATCGTATCAATGTTTAATTTGTTATAAATTTTAAAACATATAGTGTAGTATTAGATTACTTTGACAAACGTATTGATATAATATTGACTTGCCTAACTATAAACTATATATATTTAAATCCTGAAAACCAGTGTTATGATGTATTTATTAAAAGTGTTATTTAGGTGCTGGAGAGATGGCCTAGCGGTTAAGAGCCCGGGCTGCTTTTGCAGAGGACCCGGGTTCGATCCCCAGCACCCACATGGTAGCTGAGAACCATCTTTAACTCCAGTTCCAGGGGAATCTGACGCCCTCTCTAACCTCCACGGCATTGCACGACACGAGTGCACCAACATGCATGCAGACAGTACACTCATACACATAAAAAATAACGAAGGTTACTCCTGGACAAACTGTCAGCCCATGAAAGGAAACAGCCAGAATTGACCAGAGTCCAAGTCAACAGCTCCAGAGAGAGGGGACTGTTTTACTTCTCATCCACCTGTGCCCCTTTTCTAAGCCTAGGGAACAATCTGCGGAAGAGGGGGCGTGGTAGAATGTAAAGGCTGCGATTGGGGTGAATGGTGAAACTACAGCGATGTAGTCTGGACACTCATTTGATCAACTTGATTGAACAAACAACCTGTCACCCCCCACTGGATGGTGGGGCTGTGGGGGTTTGGGCACAACAGCCTGCAGATTGGTTTTGCCCGAAGGTGCTTGTACTCATGGATTATCACCTTATAGCTAAAAAATGAAAAAAAAAAAAAAAAAAAAAAAAACAAGAAAGAAAAAAAACAAAAATACATGATCTGGGATGGGGTGGGGGGGGGGGAAGGGAAAGGGAAATATGCCTGGTCTGAATAGGAAAATGATGTACGAAATGCACAAAGCATCAATAAAAAATTAAAATTAAATAATAATAAATAAATAAATAAATAATAAATAAATAAAATTGCGGCGTGGTGGCACATGCCTTTATCCTAGCACTTGGGAGCAGAGGCAGGCAGATCTTTGTGAGTTCAAGGTCAGCTGGTCTACAATGTGAGTCCAGGACAGCTGGGGCTACAGGGAGACCCTGTCTGGAAAAGACCGAAAAAAAAAAAAAAAAAAAAAAAAGCCGGGCGTGGTGGCGCCCGCCTTTAATCCTAGCACTTGGGAGGCAGAGGCAGGCAGATCTTTGTGGTTCAAGGTCAGCCTGGTCTACAATGTGAGTTCCAGGACAGCTGGGCTACAGGGGACCCTGTCTGGAAAGACCAAAAAAAAAAAAAAAAAAAAAAAAAAGCCGGGCGTGTGGCGCCCGCCTTTAATCTGGGAGGCAGAGCAGGCGGTCTTTGTGAGTTCAAGGCCAGCCTGGTCTACAGAGTGGTTCCAGGACAGCTGGGGCTACAGGGAGACCCTGTCTCAAAAGACTGAATAAATAAATAAATAAATAAATAAATAAAATAAAAAAGTGTTATTTAACAGCATCACTATGTATTTTGAAGACAATAACATTTCTCTATATGAACACTCTAACACAAAAATACAAACACATGATTAAAAGCCAGTGAATAATGATTTGGTATCTCATAGATGACCTTTGAAAACCAATGAGAAAATATGAAACACGGGCCTTTATGTTTACATAATGCCCATTCACACAAACTTTGAGTTAATAAGCACCTTGAATTGCACAAACCTGAGAGCACTATGAAAATAGCACTTTACAGCCAGGCGTGGTGGCGCACGCCTTTAATCCTAGCACTTGGGAGGCAGAGGCAGGCAGATCTTTGTGAGTTCAAGTTCCTGGTCTACAGATGAGTTTCAGGACAACTGGGACTACAGGAGACCCTGTCTCGAAAGACCAAAAAAAAAAAAAAAAAAGAAAAGAAAAATAGCACATTATGAAAATATCTGTAGAGAGCATTTCAGTTCTATCCCTCTCTCGGCATGTATCCAATATTGTTAAGGAGGAACCAAAGCCACACTCTGTTTCAAAAGACATCCCAGAAAACTCACATTAAGTAATTCAGTGCTATTTTCTTTGTTAATTAAATATATTTATCCACTGTTCTAGTTTTGGTTCTATTGTTTGTAATAAACAACCAAGTGAAGTAACCGAGTCCTAGAAAAATAAACAACCATGGTATCCCTCATCTGTTGATGCTAGCACAAATACCTAGGATAAGGCAAAACGAGCATATTATTATATATATATAGATATATATATATATATATATATATTTCCTGAGGCTACTTTCCTAGGGGTGCATCTGATGTTATAGTAAATTAATTTAAAGCTTTTTGATGAGACAATCCAAATAACTGAATTGATATAGGTACTAATATTTCAGCATATTTAAACAACAAACATACACATTGCCTGAAGACTGCCCTTCAAAGTAAAATGCTCTTACTTCAGAAGGACATGTATTCAAGTTAAATAATTCAATTATTAAAATATTGAAATAGGGGCTGGAGAGATGGCCTAGTGGTTAAGAACGCCGACTGCTCTTGCAGAGGACCCAGGTTCAATCCCCAGCACTCACATGGTGGCTGAGAACCATCTTTGACTCCAGTTCCAGGGGAATAGGACACCCTCTTCTGACCTCCTCGGCATTGGCATTGCACGACATGGGTGCACAGACCTGCATGCAGACAGTACATTCATACACATAAAAAATAAATAAAATTAAAAAAATATTGAAATAAATCATTTATAAAAGGATAGATAGGCCAGGCATGGTGGCGCATGCCTCTTATAGTCATGGGAGGCAGCGGCAGGTGGATCTTTGTGAGTTCAAGGCAGCCTGGTCTACAGAGTGAGTACCCGGACAGCTGGGGCTACAGGGAACCCGTCTTGAAAAGACCAAAACTAAAAAATAAATGAAATAAATAACTAAATAAATAAATAAATAGAAGATAGATAGATATAGATAATATGATAGATATAGATAGATAGATAGTAGTAGATAGATAGATAGATAGACCACTGACCAAAGCCAACTGGGGAAGAAAAAGTTTCTTTGGCTTACAGGTTACAGTCCAGGATTCAGAAGCCAAGGCAGGAGCCTGGGGGCTGGCACTGAAGAAAAGTCTACAGAAAAATGTTGTTATTGGCTTGTTCTTCTAGCCTGTGCTCAGCCTCCTTTCTTATACAACCCAGGACCCCCTGTCAAGCAGTAATAACACTAACAGTGGGCTTGGGCCTCCATGTCAATTAGCAATACAAACAATGCTTCACAGACAAGCCCACAGGCATATTTTTCAATAATGATTTCTTCTTATTATTTTTTATTTCTTACAATTCCATACATCATTACAATATATTGTCATCATATCCCTATTTCTCCTCCTATCCCCTTCCTCTCCTGCTGAATGTATTCTTCCCACGGGCATATTTGATGGATAAATGATCTCAATTACAGTTCCTTCTTCACAGGAATGCCAACTTGATCACCAAGATTAGCCAGCATATGCATTCATTATTCATTACTCAGTTTATTTCTTTATTGCAACAATGAGAATGGAACCCTATTCTTACACTTGCTTGGGAAAAATTTTTATCAGTGACCTTTTCCTTTAGTACTCATTTGAATTTTTATTTTTCTTGTCCCCTTGATTAGTTGAGAACGTTTATACTGTTGCCTTTACAGTATCAAAGCTCTATCTGAAACAGATGTCTGACAGTAGTCAGGAATTTTATTCTGTAATTGAGGCAATGTTTAATAGCTAAGATAAGGATAGTTCTTTATATTAAGAGGTGGTATGCATGAAAAAATGTTATGAGACGTCACTTGCTAATGTACAACTGGCCTCTGAAATGCCAGAGAGCATTACCAAAGGCCACTAAAGCAATACAGCCAAATATTGGTCTCCCTGAGACAAGCAAGACTCCTCCTCATAATCAGCTACACTCAACTTCCTGGAGATACTGTGCAACAGTGGCAGCCAAGTGTGTTTGTGTGTGTGTGTGTGTGTGTGTGTGTGTGTGTATATATATATTATATTATATTATATATATATATATATATATATCCCAATTAATTGGCTATTGCTCTCTCCTTCGAGGAATAACTCACAGTGGATGCCACAAGCTTATGTCCTCTAGTGGTTAGGAGATGTTATAAGCCACAATAAGAACTTGTCATCCTTCATAGAGAAACCATCAGTTCGTCGATTAGCATCCATCCAAGCACAATGTGTCTATGCTCACAGCTTAGCTTGCCTGATAATTGTACTGCTTAAATTCTGTACATCCAATTGCTTGTTGCTTTGTTAGTATGACTAAAAAAGGTATCACTGATAAGCTGTTAACCCATGAAGGGAAACAACCTGAACAGACTAGAGTCCAAAATGACAACTCCAAAGAGGTAGACTGTTTTCTTCCTCACCCACTTGTGCCCCTCTCCCAAAGCCCAGGGAAAAATTGCGAAGAGGAGGCATGGTAAATATAAAGGCTCGCGAGAGATGGGGGTGGAGTCATGGACTACATCCATAGAGTCTGGACTCCTAGTTGATCAACATGCCTGTGCATACAAGTTCTCCAACTGGACTGTGGGAACTGGGTTGTTCAAAATTTGGACCTAGATACTTGCAATTGACCACTTACTCTAATTGTACAGCAAACTGAGTAACCTCAATATTATCTGAAAATAACTGTGTTATTTATATTGTAGAATCCCTTAACATAAATAAATAAATAATAATACAATAAAATTTTAAAAAAGAGGTGGTATGTTGTATTGGATTCAATCCCTAGTACTGGTTGTTATACTTGGATGTCATGGTTAAATGGATGGAGCTGTTACATATAAAAATGAATGAAATAAACAAAAATAGCAATACCTGGAATCCGGCAGAGCCTGAAATCTCCTCAGATTTTTAGGCCTTACTGTTTATTTTAAATATTATTATTTTTCAAAATTTTATTTATTATTTTAATATTATGTGTATGAGTGCTTTGTCTGCATGTATGTAAGTGCACCCATGTTGTACAATGTCCAGGGAGGTCAGAAGAGGGCAACAGATCCCTTAGAACTAGAGTTATAGATAGTTGCATGCCATACATATGCTGGGACCCTCTGTAAAAGCAGCCAGTATACAAGCACTGAGATATCTCTCCAGCCCCAGGTCTCACTGTTTAAAAGTGAACTTTTTCAGCTGTGTGTGGTGGTGCACCCCTTTAATCCTAGCACTTGGGAGGCAGAGGCAGGCGGATCTTTGTGACTTCAAGGCCAGCCTGGTCTACAAAGTAAATTCCAGGACAGCTGGCACTACAGGGAGACCCTGTCTTGAAAAGACAAAAAAAAAAAAACAAACAAACAAAAAAAAAAACAGCGTTCTGTTGGAACGCTGAGATCTAACTACTGAAGAATTCAAATCAACTGAGATAATTACTGTTCCAGATGAAAAAGTCCAAGTGCCAGCAGAAGGATTGACTCGTCTGCGCATTGAAGGGAAGAAATGCCCAGATTGCTAGCAGACATCAGGCCCCTCTGTGGATCCTTCTAGTAACAACTATTTTAATGATTCCTAACGAGCTTACCTTCTATTTGCTGCAAAGGTTTTAATACAGAGACTTTAACTCCCCCCATAGAATAAAGAGAAATAAGAGGATGATGAGGTCCTTCTCCAACTGTAGATTGGAACCCAGGCTAAGAAGTGTTCTCTTGTAAAATAAGTAAAACTGCCTTCTTTTATTGACGAATGGACATAGAAACTGTGAAAAGTATTATTCTTATTCAGACCAAATATAATGCTAGTTCCTTAGCTATGCACTTAAACAAATATATCAATACAGGAGCTCTGACATCAACAATGGATTATTCTACCCAAGGAGATGTTGGCCCGGGATCCAAGTCCCCACAAATGGTAAAGGCTCCTTGCCTCCTAACTGAGATATCTGCAAGAAGAGGGCGATAAGGCCCTGCTGTTGCAGACTGATACCAACATGAAAAGATGTATGGAGACCGCACTTGCAAGTATACAGATGGTCTCTGGGATGCCAGGAGTGTTACCAAAGACCACTAAACCCATAAAGCAACTATTGGTCTCCTTGAGTCAAGAAGACTCCTCCGTCCGCACCAGCTACACCTCATCTGCCTGGAATACTGTGCAGCCCTGGAGCATATGTCTGTATATCCCAAATCTAATGGCTATTGGCTCTCTCCTTGAGAGAATAACACAGGCTGATGTCACCTGCTTACATCTCTAATTGTTAGGAGATGTTATAAACCACACAAACCCTGCCATACTTGCAGAAGAAAATGTGATCATGAATTGACATACCATCCAAACATTGTGTCTATACCAAAGTAACCTACCATAACACTAGTACTGTTTAAATACCCATATATCTAATTGTGTTGCCTCATTAGTAAGTCGAAAGGCCTATATATTATACTGTTTAAATACCTAAATATCTATTGCATTTGCTTCATTAGTAGGATCGAAAGGTTAAGCCTGGTCAAACTGGCAGCCCATGAAAGAAAACAGCCAGAATGACTAGAGACCAGACATCAGCTCCAGAGAAAGTAGAGTGTTTTGCTTCTCATCCACCTGTGCCCCTTTTCTAAGCCTAGGGAACAATCTGCGGAAGAGGGGCAGCAGTAGAATGTAAGGGCTTCGATTGGGGTTAATAGTGAAACTACAACAAAATAGACTGGACACTCATTTGATCAACTTGATTGAACATACAAGCTCCCCCCTGCTGGATGGTGGGACCCATGAGCTGTGTGGGTTTGGGCACAACTGCTTGCAAATTGGTTTTACATGAAGGATTCTTGTACTCACAAATTATCACTTATTGTTAAAAAAAATGAAAACAAAACAAAACAAAAAAGCAGAGAAAGATGCAGAAAACTTACGGCAGAATGCATGATCCGCGATGGGTAGGGGTGGGGTGGGGGGGAAGGGAAGGGGATATATGCCTGAACTGAATTGGAAAATGATGTATGAAATACACAAAGCATCAATAAAAATAAATTAAAAAAAAAGGAAAATGAATCTTATCTCTAGGTCTTGAATTATATAAGACTGGCTTAATAGAAAGCATGTTACTCAGATTTCAGAGAATCTACACAAGAAAAATAGGGTAACACATAGATTATTCACCAAGGATTTCAATAAATAATATTGAGGAGAGCCATGTGTCTAAAGAGTCATGCATTCTCCCTGGGGAACAGTAATACCAGCAATGAGAAATCAATAGCATAAAAAACAAAAGTAAAATCAAACCTACATATCCTCATGTTCTCTTCCCTTTCCTTTCCATTCCCACTCCAGCTCACAAAGTAGAAGTAAAAGGGTCAGACAATCTGCAATTTTGTTAACAAGGATATTTATGTGTAGGTGGTATAAAAGAAATTCAAATGAAACAACCTTATATAAGGTGAAGTGCTACTTATTTTGAGAAAAAAGGAGTTACATATGTGTTGTGAGGTTTCCTAATTTTAAATTAAATGATTTTTATTCTCCTAATCTCTAGGTGAATATAAGAAACTCAATTTCCCATTTAGGTAATAAATTCACTTTCACCTGCTTCCCCTTTAACTAAATGTCTGACAACAAAAACATCCTCTGGAGCTTTACAAGTGTTTCTCAAGCCCAAAGATAAAACCTCTCTTCCTGATCCCTGTTGTTTTCATGTGCTTTCTTGCTGTGCTCTATTTCAGAAAGGCTGTGCTGAATTTCCTGAGTGTCCTCTTTTAAGCATTTTCAATTCTTGAGCCTAGAAAGAAAGATAAGCATTATCACAGTTTTGCTCCTCAAAGAGAATTCACCAAAAATCTGTCAAGAAATAACTACTACAGGAACATTTAAAATAGGACTTTAACATTTCTGGAAAACGTGTTTTCCTACAGACTTTCTTCTTTCTGTCAAGGGTAAGCTTTGTATTTATTTATGCCTTCTCAGCATGCTGCCCCAGTTATTATGTGTCCCCTTTAAAAGTGAGATACAAGCCTGGAAAATATCTTAGAGAATATATAAAATGTGAATGTTTTTGAAGAAGGAGATATAAGGAATGAACAGAATGGCAAAAATTCATGATACACTTTACATATAAGCACTGAAAATTTATATATATATATGTAATTATATATATAGATATATATCAGATGATATGCAACAAATTATTTTGAATCAATTTATCTTGAAGTTAGTTCCTATGAATCATTAAAATTTGTCTTAAAAATTTTTGGACTATTGCAACCTCAATTGTACTTTTTTGTCTGTTTAGTTTAATGGAGATAATGGTTAAAGAGAAGAGATCAAATTTGCTGTGTATGTGGTGCACTTGAAAATACATTCAAAGCAATATCAAATCTTAACATTTCACAAAGTTTGCTATATACCCAAGAGGCCACAAGAAAAAGAAACTCACTATTTTTAGTTCTTAGAAAATCACTCTTAAAAGTGACTTCGTTTAATGAAATATAACATTATTTTCAACTCTCTTTAGTTCTATGACAGTGAGTTTGTTTTTGATTGAACTCACTTTAGAAATGCTGTTCATGCTAGAAAGTGGGTTTGTGTTTTTCTTCTGTGTGAAACTAGAGCATGTGGCACACTAGGGGAGCGTCCATTGTTCACCACCCTACTATCATCTTTTGATGAAGTTGGCTTTCTGGAAGTCTCCGAAGGCAGCTGAATTGATTTCAGTTGTTGGAATTCACCTGGGAATACTGGGTTATATGGCATAAACATCTTTATCTTCAAATAGCTTCTCATAAGGAGGAAAGTACAGGTGAAAGGAAGCTCACTTCCAATTTTGAGTGGCAGCCCCTACACTTACATTATCTTTTCATAGTTTATGAATTTGAGGATTTTAATGTCCCCATTAATCAGAAATTGACCCTGTGGTAGAAACAGCTCATATATTTTTGATCAAGGGCAAACCTAAGGGACATGATAGGAATTCCAAACTTCAGCACGTGAACCTTGCCCAACTTCACGACAACTTCATACAAGAACAATGCCATTTATTACATGTTGCCTAATCACATGTAAACTTCCATCTTAAATAGTATATATATATGTATATATATATATATAGTTGAATAGGAGATGGAGATATGAAATGAAAATTATATTGGCAAAGTGCTAGGAACTCAATTGAAAAAGGAGTCTTTCCTTGGTCTGTGACAAAAGCAAACTCCATATCTACATAACATAAAACACTCCTAAACTAGCTTGCTTATTTATTGTTATTTATACATTTTCTTTAAAAAAAAAACCCACACATTGTAGTTATGCTGCACTTGACACAAAGCTGAAATGTTGATGGACTTCTTTCCCCCTTACTTATTCTACTTTTCGCCCAACCCCCGCCCCCTTTCCTCTCCTCTGTCTCTCTCTGGACAGCCATCAAGCTGGTTAGACAAAAACACCAAAGAGGAAGCATGAGGTCCTAACCATTGCTAAATGGAACAAGGTTGTCTTTCTTTTTCTTTCTTTCTTTCTTTCTTTCTTTCTTTCTTTCTTTCTTTCTTTCTTTCTTTCTTTCTTTCCTTTTCTTCTTTCCACAAAGACATTTAAAATCAGCACCATTTGTAACAGAGACTGAAACCAACTTAGCTGGAAAATATCTAGTGTTCTTGTGATTTTTTAATATAGTTCCCAAGCCTGTCACACTAAAAGCAGAAGACACCCAAATATCTTACACTAGTGTTGAAATATTCAGTGATTAGTAAGAAAATCAAGCACCTATACATTTTAAGGATTACATTCATGACTATTGGGTACCATTACATTAAATCTTTATTTCTCCCTCTACACTACTTAGGAAAGTGTAGATTACCCTCACTCATGTTTGGAAAATCCCTGACTGTGCAGTGATTCAATCTCTGCAGTTTTGCCCTTTAAGCTTTTTAAAAAAGAAACATGGTTTACTTGCACAAAAATAATCAGATTTGAGAGATTGTTAATGCCCTTGAAGTGGTTTTTGTGGGTGTGAAACAAATGATGAGAATTTGAATTGTTTGTTCCCTTATTATAGTATTGAAATTAAGTCTACTTAATTTATCAAGTCATGTTCATGCCCTGATTTTATATACTTGTATCTATCAGTAAACATCGTGAAAAACAACTTATTATAATGCCTTTGAAAATCTTGTACTATGTTTCTATAAATATTGGTTTTATATGACATACAGAAAATTTTACAAATGTAGAGATTTATCTGAGTGTTTGCAACCTGATTGACACCATTTCTCTGTTTTCCTTTTATAATGTCCTACTCAAAATCATCTCTTAGTCAGTAGAATTTTTACAAGTTTCATTTATGTTTCCACCTAAAATGTATCATGAGATAACAATAGTAATAAGGATGAAAAGATAATAAATATAAATTATCCACTTATTTAATTGTACCTATTAAAAAATAATAAATTATCCACTTGTTTAATTGCACTTATTTCTTATTTCTCTAACATATGAATATATGCACTTAAAAACAAACTTAAATACACACTTCTTTCCTCATATTACAATTTATTTTGACTCAGAAAATATACAATTGATTTCAATTATACTTCTTGGAATTATTCAGTAGGTTAAATTAAGTGATTCCTTAAATTAAGCATAACTCTAGGAGAAATGGGACTGATTCAAAGGAGACAAATGATCAAAGAAATTGCTCATGGAAAAGTAGCCACCATATTCACCTCTATTGTCATGTGTCAAAGCTACATCATACAGTAAACTAAAAATAAAAAAAAAAAAAACTTATATTCTTATGAGTTCTCTGGCTTATTATTTAAGTTCAATTCAGAAAGTCCCCCCACCCCTCTTCAGACTTGAAAGTACTTTACTGACTAAGCCAAGTCTCTAGCCCCAAGTTTTTTTTTTAATTGAACTTTTGTGGATTTCATACATTTCTCAATCAAATTTAGACCCATTTCCCCTTCCTTCCCCCCACCATCCCAGAGCTCCTGCATTTTTTCATACATGTCTTGCATCTTTTTGTCAGTCTTTAAAAAAAAACTTTTGATGCCAAAGTTTACTATTTTGGGCAGAAGTTTACTGTTTCAATCAATTCTTGAACAAGTCTTTGTTGTTGTTGTTGTTGTTGTTGTTACCTGTAATTTTATATTACTTCAAAGTATGCATGTATACACTCCACAGATATACCAAAATTATGACATCTGAAAAAAAAAACTATAGGTTAATTCCAAAACATGTTTAGGGATTCACCTTTTAACTATAGAATTGCATGCAGGTAAAAAGAAATATTACTTTACATTTCTAAATTACATAGCCAGTTGATGTATGTTTTAATGTACTTTTGGGGGGAGGTATTTTTGAGACAGGGTATCCCTGTAGCTCCAGCTGTCCTGGAACTCACTATGTAGACCAGGCTAGCCTTGAACTCCTAGAGATCCACCTGCCTCTGCCTCCTGAGTGGTAGATTAAAGGTGTGCACCACAATGCCGGGATAATGTATATTTTATGTACTACTATAAGCAGTATCAGGTATTATATTTACTAAATAGAAAAAAAAATTAGTTTGCCTTACAAATAAGTATTTGGAGTAGGATCCACAAATGAGGGATGGTGTTACTTCACTTAGCATAATAGCTTCTCTTTCCATCCATTTACTTGCAAATGTCATGATGTCATCTTTCTTTACTGCTGCATAGAACTCCATTGTGTAGATGTACCACATTATTTTATCCACTCATCAGTTGAGGGAAACTTGAGTTGCTTCCAGCTCTTCCATATTATGAAGATGGCTGCATTGAACACGTTTGTGCACATATCCACTGTGCTGGATTGCTTTAGTGTCAGCTTGACACACCTGGGTTGAGGGAGCCTCAGTTGGGGAATTGGCTCCATTGGACTGGCCTGTGGCCACATCTGTGGAGTACTATCTTGATTGTTGGGCAATGTGGGAGGGCCCAGCCCACTATGGGTGGTGCCACCTCTGGGCAGGTTGTTGTGTACCATATAAGAGGGCAAGCTGGGCATGGGCCAGAGGAG
Organism: Rhizomys pruinosus; assembly: GCA_009823505.1. Taxonomy (NCBI): domain Eukaryota; kingdom Metazoa; phylum Chordata; class Mammalia; order Rodentia; family Spalacidae; genus Rhizomys; species Rhizomys pruinosus. The sequence goes on from VZQC01003657.1 coordinate 28,118, forward strand.
CAAGCCAGTAAGCAGCATTCCTCCATGGCCTGTGCTTCAGCTCCTGCCTCCAGGTTCCTGCCCTGAGTTCCTGCCTTGGGCTCCCTGAATGATGAACTGTGACCCAGGAAATGTGAGCTGAATAAACCCTTTCCTCCCCAAGTTGGTGTAGGTCAGAATGTTTTGTCACAGCAATGGAAAAGAAACTAGAACATCCACCCAAACACCAAAGAATATACATTTTATTCAATGCTCCATGGAACATTCTCCAAAATTGACCACATACTGGGACACTGAAAAAAACTCAAAAAATACAAAAAATTGAAATAATTTCATGCATTCTATCAGATCACAATGTAATAAAGCTTAATATCAACACCAGAGGAAGCCCTACTATCTACAAGAACTCATGGAGACTAAAGAACACACACTTGTGAATATTAATGTGTCAAGGGAGAAATAAAGAAATAAAAGTATTCCTGGAAATAAATGAAAATGAAAATACAACACAACAATACCTATGTGCAATCCTAAGAGGGAAATTTATAGCTCTTGGTGCCTTAAAAACAAAACAAAACAAACAAACAAACAACAACAAAAAAAAACAGAGCACACAAAAAACCCCACAAATGAACACACTTGAGAGACAACAACAAAAGAATCCTAAACCAAACAGACAAGGTGAAATAACAAAATCAGAGCTGAGATCAATAAAATAGAAACAAAACAACACAAAGAATCGATTTATCCAAGAGCTGGTTCTTTGAAAGGATAAAAAAGATAGACCGCTAGCCCAGTTAACCAAAAGAAAGAAAGAACGACTCCAAATCAGGAGGCTCTTAAGCACTGCCAGGCTTCCAATACCTCTGCTTCCTAGGCCTGCTTGAAGATATGAGTGCTTAGCTGCTCTTTCTTCCTCTGCTAGAGCCCCCTTACCATGCCTCCCCAGCATGACAGACTAATCTTTCTTGAACCTGGAACTCAAAGCTCAAATATACTCTTCCTCTTCTAAATTCCCTTGGTCATGGGATTTTATAACAGCAACAGAAAATGAAATGTCCTCTGAAAGTCTATGTTAGGAATTTTTGGTCCCAAGCTGAGGGTCCTGTAGTGGGAGCTTGAAGAAATGTAGAAGCCTGGGACACAACAGAAGAAATTAGGTCACAATGGCAGGGAGATATGGGTTTGCTCTCTCTCGTTCTCTCTCTCTCTCTCTCTCTCTCTCTCTCTCTCTCTCTCTCTCTCCATGCTTCTACAGCTATGATGTTTTGCTCAAGAATATGGGGGTCAAGTAACCATGGACTAAATTTTCTGGAAATAAACCATTTTTTTTCTTTTACAAGTTGTTTCTGTCAGGTATTCAAACAACAAAGCACATAAGTATAGACACAGATGTTTGCATGGTATGTTAATCCATGAATTACATTTTTTTCTGTTAAGTATGACAGGGTCTTCGTGTGGTTTATAATATCTCCTAACCATTAGAGGATGTAAGCTTGTGGCATCAGCCATGGGTTATTCCTCCAAGGAGAGAGCTAATAGCCAATTAGATTTGGGATATACAGACATATGGCTGCCACTGCTGCACAGTATTTCCAGGCAGATGAGGTGTAGCTGGTGCTGACGGAGGAGTCTTGCTTGACTCAAGGAGACCTATATTTGCTTTTATTGGTTTAGGGCTTTTGGTAACACTCTCTGGCATCCCAGAGACCATCTGTAAGTTGAAGTGCGGTCTCCATACAATCTTTCCCATGTTTATATCAGGTCTTCAACAGCAGGGCCTTATCACCTCTCTTAGTAGAATCTAAAGGTTATGCCTGGACAAGCTGGGCAGCCCATGAAAGAAAACAAGCCAGAATTGACTAGAGACCAAGAAAACAGCTCAGAGAAAGTAGACGTTTTTGCTTTCATCCACCTGTCCCCTTTCTAAGCCTAGGGAACAATCGCGGAAGAGGGGGCACGGTAGAATGTAGGGCTGCGATTGGGGTGAATGGTGAAACTACAACATTATAGATGGACACTCATTTGATCAACTTGATTGAACATACAATCCCCCCCCTGCTGGATGTGTGGGACCCATGAGCTGTGGTGGTGTTTGGGCACAAAACGCTTGCAAAGTGGTTTTACATGAAGGATGCTTGTACTCACAAATTATCACTTATTGTTAAAAAAAATGAAAACAAAACAAAACAAAACAAAAAAGCAGAGAAAGATGCAGAAAACTTACGGCAGAATGCATGATCTGGGATGGGTAAGGGTGGGGTGGGGTGGGGGAAGGGAAGGGGATATATGCCTGAACTGAATTGGAAAATGATGTATGAAATACACAAAGCATCAATAAAAATAAAAATAAATAAATAAATAAATAAATAAATAAGTAAATAAATAAAGCACATAAGTAGCTAATACAGAAAATCATACTTGAGAAGTGAGATCATTGCTATGACTAAACCTGACTATATGTATATTAAACATTAAATTTTGTTTTCGAGAGAAATTTAGAAAAAATGGAGAAGTAGGCTTAATAAAATAACATAAAATCTTAAAATCAAAGCCTGAGCCCTGATTCTGGTGGGAGGAAGGAAAAGCAGAAGGTGACCCGTAATGTAAACAGTGAAACAATGTGAAGTCTCGAGACTTCAAGTGAGGATGAGGATTCAACTGGGAACTGGACTAGAAACAAGGCAGATTACATACAGCTCTACTCATAGAATTAAGGGAATGGAATCACCCTTCAACAGATAAATGGATAATAGAAATGAAACCTGTAAACAACTGAAATGTATTTGGCTAGAAACAAACTAAGACTATCAAATTTACTGAAAAGTGGGTGTGGTTGGAAATTATATTAAGTGAATTATCCCCAAAAGACAAATCTTGCATTTTGTGTCTCACATAAAGATCTTAAGTTCTAGTTTTCATATAGGTCTATTATGTGGGTGTGAGTGCAGGTGTATGTTTTAAAGTAGAAAGGGGACCCTGAGAGGAGATAAGTCTGATTTTAAGGATGACTAATAGGTAAAGTAACCAAACATGAGAAATGAAAATGGAAATGGAACTACTGGGGTGAAAGGATATGAGGAGCTAATCACACGGAGAGAGAGAGTGGAGGGGGCCAGGGGGAGGTCAAGAAGAACAAGGCATGAGTGAAAAAGCTGAAAGGAAATTTTAACTCTGTAATAATTTTTAAAATAAATTTCCAATATTCAGGCACGGTGGTTCACATCACTCAGGAGACATACATAGGTGGATCTCTGTGAGATCAAGGTTAGCCTGGTCTACATAGTGAGTTCCAGACCATCTGGGACTATGGGTTTACCTTGCCTCCATAACAAAACAAAACAAAATTTTTTTTAATTTTTTTAATTTTTATTTATTTCGGTATGTGTATGAATGTACTGTCTGCATGCAGGTGTGTGCACCTGTGTCGTCCAATGCCGCGGAGATCAGAAAAGGGTGTCGGATTCCCCTGGAACTGGAGTTCTCCTGGAATTGGAGTTTCAGACAGTTCTTGGGCGCCATGTGGGTGCTGGGGATAAAACCCGGGTCCTCTGTAAGAGCGGTCAGCGCTCTTAACCGCTAGGCCATCTCTCCAGCCCCACAAAACAAAACTTTTTAAATGGCATCTTTACCCAAAGATGTTAAGCCTTTGTTCTTAGTTTGTCAGCTATAATAGCACAGAATGTTATGTAATGCAATGTATGTTTTAGATACGGGTGTAGAAATAATTTGAAATAGGTTTTCTCTGTCTAATATTTTAGACTTCATTTTATTTATTAACAGATATTCAAAACATAAAATCCCAATATGGCCGGGCATGGTAGCTCACGCCTTTAATCCTAGCACTTGGGAGGCAGAGGCAGGCGGATCTTTGTAAGTTCAAGGCCAGCCTGGTCTACAGAGTGAGTTCAGGACAGCTGGGGCTATAGGGAGGCCCTGTCTCGAAACGATAAAAAAAAAAAAAAAATATGGATGACTAAGGTGGGCAAAAATCCCAGCCCTGGGGATCTATTGAACATAGGCAGCTGCTGGGGTAGAGAGTGCTAGTCTTCTTTAAGGGCATGAAGCATGGTGCAATATATGATCTTCCATATCCAAGAACATTTTGAGACTAAAGATTAGACTTGATAGTTCTTTAAAAACAGGAAAGTATTAGAATACATGAAAGGGAGATAGTAAGAAGAGGATGGGTATGAGGGAGGGGTCTGAATGGGATCAAACACATTGTATGGAATTCTCAGAGAATCAATAAAAAATAAAAATCATGTTTTTGAAAATAAAAGATATTAAATCACAAACAATGAAAGTTATACAAAAATTTGCATTCATTATTCTTACTTTTTCTGCCATTATCAATATATTATAGAGATTATAAATTAGCAAGCAAGTTAAATATTGGCTATACCTAAATGGTAACTATCATGGTCTCCTAAAATGCCTATCTTGAAACCCTAACCACAAAAGAGATGACATTAGAAGGTAATATGCTGAGAGGTAGCTAGCATGTGGGAGTACAGCATTCATCATTGCAATTAGTACTCTTATAAAGGGGATTTCATTGGATTAACTGGCTGATTTTACCACTTGACACAAGAAGTCACTGTGTATTCTCTCATGAAGAGAGCTCTCATCAGACACTAAATGTGCTGCTCCTGTGAACTTGGATTTCTACCCTCCAGAACTATGATAATCTTCAGAGATTTAAAAGCTGCCATTTTATAGTTGTTTATAAAAGGAGATGAACAGATTAAAACAATAAGGAACTTTTGTTTTTAGCATTAAATAAAGTTCAGTTAATTCAATTAAACACATATGCTTGAAAATTCTTATGGAACAGATGTTATTGTTGTTATAATTTTGTAACTTTACTAATCATTTCCTTTCTTTGTTTCATTTTCTTAATTGGTAATCTACATGGCCCTCATTCTATCCTTTTTTTTTTTTTTTTTTGGTATTTTTGAGACAGGGTCTCCCTTTTAGTACCAGGTGTCCTGGAGCTCGCTCTGTAGACCAGGCTGGCCTTGAACCCACAGGGATCCACCTATCTCTGCCTCGGTGGGGGTTTTGTGACAATTCATCCTAGTCATTTCTTTAAACACTTGCTCTCTTGATTTTAAGCACCAGCTGTTTTGCTGCCATCTGTGAAATAAGTTTGAAGACAACTCAAGGGAAAGTAGAGATGAGAGATGAAAGAGACCTAATGTCTGGGCCAGAATAACAGAAGGAAGGTGTCAGGGCACACTTGCATTTCATAGTGTCCATCTTATCTATCCTCCACTGCCTTCGGTCTTACTGTCCTTTCCACCTCATCTCAGTGTCACCTTGGTGAAATTGACTATGATTTTAAGTTGAAGAATGTGTCACGATTATCCCATATCAATAATCACAATCATATTCTGCAGACCATAAGGACTGCCTCACACTTACTGGATATTTAACTGATAATTAAATCAATCAGTAGATAGTATTCCTCTCGCCGCACTGATTCAATGCAACTAAAAGATATCATGACATGGTTCAATAATATTAGAATTTAGGAATTTAGGAAAGTTATTGTTTTCTCTTCTACATTCAGACCATCAATGAAGCTTGGACCTGTTTCACATGTTCAGATGCATCATGAGCCTCAACTGCAGAATGCAGCTGATACATGTGGAGCAGTGACAAAAAAGTCAAACAGAGAGCTAGCCAGAAGGCCAATACATCTACATCTGAAGGCTGCCTGCTAATAGACTTAATTTAATGATCCAATAAGCTAATAAGCTTCTTCAAATGTTCTCAGTTTGATATCTCCTATGTATAAACTAAACATGTAAATGAATATAATTTTCCTTTCCTGGGTTTTCATATTACTCAAATAATATAATCCTTTTTAATAGTTTAAGCAAATTCAGGTTAACATCTGACACTTGGAAGCGAGAAAATACAGAGAACAGTTATCACTTATTTGGTGCTTTGGAGATAGCCATAAACCTTCTACCAAGATACCAAGAATAAATATAGATGGTTGATAGAAGAGGTTTTAGGTATGTAGATGGGTAGATATATGATAAAGAGATATATGATACATAGATGACAGGTAGATACAAATAGATGATAATTAGATGATAGATAATAGATACATAGATAATGATAGATGATTGATAGATAGATAGATGATAGATATATGTTAGATATATTGACATATTATAGATAGATGATTGATAGGTAAGTAGGCAGGTAGATAGATACATAGATGATAGATAGTTTGATGTATACATATATGAATGCATATTGTTTTAAACATAATAAAACACTTAGCTATGTTCTCTGTTTTTAATAAAAACTTGTATTTATGAGCTGGAGAGATGGCCTAGCAGTTAAGAGTGCCAACTGCTCTTGCAGAGGACCCGGGTTCGATCCCCAGCACCCACATGGCAGCTGAGAACCGTCTTTAACTCCAGTTCCAGGGGAACCCAACGCCCGCTCTGACCTCTGCAGCATTGCACTACATGGGTGCACAGACCTGCATGCAGACAGTACACGCATACACATAAAAAAAAAATAAATAAATAATTTTTTAAAAATTGTATTTACTTAGTAGCATTCAAAATGTCAACAAAACAGCTGCAATTTCTTTTTTTGCAATTAGAGTGGTATTCAGTTAACAGAACAATTATTTTCCTACAAGCTGTATGGACAACTGAAGATGAAAAAAATTATCATCCCCATATATAACTAATTTGTGCTATGCACCAACAAGGTCCTGCTTTAAATTTCCATGCCAATTTACAACCCCCATACTGTACCAGGCAAGGTTAGTGGCTATTCAAGATACCACCAGGACAGGGCTATCTAAAGACACATTCAGTAGTGTGCTAACTATACAAAAAAAGACACTGTACAGTTTAAAAACAAATCTTACACATCCTTACATTTCAATTTTTTTCTTTAAAGGGAGTGAGTTGTGTACATGGGGGGTTAAATGCGTTATAGATGAAAAAAAACTGCACTGGAACAAACTTATTTATCATCATCATCTTCACCTTCATCTTCTTCATCTTCCTCTTCTTCCTCATCCTCTTCATCTTTTTCATAGTCCTCCTCTTCCTTCTTTTTCTTGCTCTTTACAGCCTTCACAACTCCCTTTTTTGCAACATTGGGTGTTTTCTTTTAGCTCTACAGACAGCAGTCTCCTTTTCATATTTCTCCTTCAACTCAGGTCCTTCTCCTAAGGCTGCTCCTCATCTGCAGCACTGTTGTTCCGCATCTCCGATTCTTTGCAACATCATCAATAGATAAGCTTTGATTTTGGGGCGATACTCAGAGCAGAACAAGAAGAAAGCCAAAGGAAGCCTCTTGGGTGCATTGGGATCTTTGACCTTGTTTTCTGTTTCCCCTTTGGGAGGGATATAGGTTTTCATTTCTCGAAAGAGAAATGAAAATCTATATTCATAATGAACCTTGTCCGCCTTTATCATGTCTTCAAACTTTCCTTTTTCTTTAGCAGACGTGGTCTTCCACCTCTCTTTAGCACTTCTTAGAAAACTCTGAGAAGTTGACCAAAGCATCAGAGTACTTCTTCTTCCTGTGCTTTCGGCAAGTTTGCACAAAGAATGCATATGATGATTTTGCCTCTCAGCTTCTTAGTATCACCTTTCCTATGTTTAGTTGTGTTTCCTCAATGAAGCACAGAGTGGCCCAGTGCCTGCCGGGTTCTCAGTTGACCTAGCGCTGTCTCTATGGAGCTCAATGTACTGCAATGGCTGTGAGAGCCAGAACCATGTTCTTTTTTTATTCTTCTAAGACGAAAATCTTGTTTCCATGTAGTATAAGAGGTCATTCCTTAAGGGACCTCGAATGTCTGTAAAGCCTTTTAAAATATGTTGTGTAAAGCACAACATTTCTTTTATTTAATTTGAAAAAGATTTCAGTTTGAACCTTTGAGAACTCAATTAACTTACATGAACAGCATAATAAAACATGGTTATATTGATCTATAGAGATGAAACTAAATCCTCCAATATGAAGAGATTATTTTCTATCAAGTATGTAAGCTCCTTCTAGTCTTGAAAACTAATACAAATCCCTGAACTTGAAGTCTTGGCCCTTGTGAAAAAATACTGCAATGTGGTCTGCTTTATAGCCAATCTTCAACACAGTAACCATGATTTATAGAACATAAATAGGATTGAGAACCCCCAATGAAATATACTTCCATGACCCTCATCCCTGAGTGTGTCTTAAGACTGGTGCCGAAGAACCTTCATGAGTTAACACTACCAGGAATCATTACCACTCATTATTTCCCATCACCACCTATGATTCAGAATCCCTCAAAGGCAGACTGTTCTGCAAATCTGGAAATCTGGTATGCTCTTCCCATTTGGTTGGATATGTTTTAAAATTTATTTACTTCCAGCAATATCAATGAAAATCCTATATACCCCTCCAGTTTTGATTTGTGATGTCCATTTTTTTTTGAGACAGTGTCTCCCTATAGCCCCAGCTGGTCTGGAACGAACTCTGTAGACCAGGCTGGCCTTGGACTCACAGAGATCCACCTGCCTCTGCCTCCAGAGTGCTAGGATTAAAGGCATATGCCACCACGCCCAGCTTAAAGACAATTTTTAGCCTCCATGCAGGTTCTGGGAATCGAACCAGGGTCCTCTTCAAGATCAGTTGGTGCTCTTAACTGCTCCAGCCCAGGATGTCCATTTTTATGGTACTAATCCCTTGATAGCATCACAATTAATAAACACCACAATTCTGACTAATGAAAATAATAAATAATAAAAGTCACACAAATTATGATTCTAAAGGAAGATAAAGCACTCAGTTCAACAAGAAAACTCAGTAGCTTCATAGCTGAGTCTTTCCTTGAGTCACAAATATCACAATTATGTGAGTGCATCAGCAATAGCCAGGCCAGCAATGTCTTTTTTTAAATTCTTTCTTTTTTAAATATTTTATTTATTATTTATGTGTATGAATGTACTGTCTGCATGCATGTCTGTGCACCTGTGTTGTGCAATGCCGCGGAGGTCAGAAGAGGGCATCGGATTCACCCAGAGCGGGAGCTAAAGACAGCTCTCAGCCGCCATGTGGGTGCCAGGGATAGAACTTGGGTCCTCTGCAAGAGCAGTTGGCGTTGCCAACCACTAGGCCATCTCTCCAGCCCAGCAAGCAATGTCTTGACTGATGGGAACAGATTCCTAGTTCAGTGATCTTGAATATTTTACGATGGGTAATAAGAATGCTTGTTCTTGTGTGTGTGTGTGTGTGTGTGTGTGTGTGTGTGTGTGTGTGTGTGTGTAGGGTATTGTCGTTGTTTCACTGCAAAGTAAATGTGCATAATTTTTTTCCAGGAGATATCAATGTGAAGGTCTGGGATATACAAACATTCTTGAAAAGATAATAGGTAACAAAGGATGGACAGTATTTTGCCTAAAATGCAAGTGAGAAATACCTGGAGATTTGTCAAAAGATTTTGTAAACATCTAAACATATTATTCTGTAAAATTTAAGATAAAGAGAACAAATGAATTTTAATTCATTATAGCAGCCTATTGAAATAATGTTTTAAAGAAATGTGTTTCAGTGAAATCCCACCTATCGTTTGCTGAAATATGCTATTAAATAACATTGCTTTGTCTAGATTTCTTCCAGAAAAATAATCTGTTAGCATTTCTTAAAGTCCCTCACATTTGATAGAAATTCTAAATTAGGACAGATCTCTTAAATACAGATATTCTTGAGGATTTTTGTTTGAAAAATATTGATTTTTCAGCACAATACATGGAAGTCATGGGTACATCTTCATCTTTCTCTAAGATTTCAAAGAAATAATGACGAACAGGCAATTGGGAGTTAACACAAGTTGATTTGGGCCTCTTTCCTAGCTCTCCATGTATACATACTCATACAAACCTAACCTTAGGTCCACTTTTTGGTTGCTTTTCCCTGGATTTTTTATTAGCATGTCCTAATCCTCATCTTTAAAACCCAAGAGATAGTTTTACAAAAGTAATAGGAAACACACAATACTCAACATTAATTGGTCAATGCAAGATGAAAAACAATCTCTACTCTGTTTTAAGGTGGAAGAGATTAGAAATAAAAATATCTGAAGGCAAAGTTTGACATTCTATAAATTTATAAAAAAAAGATATTGATGAAATTTGGTTAATTTCAGAAGGCACCTCAAGGCTAAAGGCTTTTTGTACTCCTTTCATTCATCAAAAAATAACACACTCTTATTGCTATTCAAGTAGCAAAGAAAAACCTTACATTCATGAACTTCAGTCCAACAAGAAAGAATCACCATTCATTAAATTGAGATATGGGACTGACTAAAACTAAAGCCTCCACTACATTAAACCATCTTTTATAAATCTTTAAAATGTTTCATCAAATGGTTAAATGGACCACGGGTTTCTTAAGTGAAATAGTGTTAGGCTTAATTCATTCAAGTATCAAGTACATTTAGTCTTAATACACTCAGGTTTGAACAGATTATTCTGACCATTGAAATTTAATCCATTCTTAATACTTTCAAACTTTTGTGTTAAAAAAAAAAACTGCCAGTTTGTGAGTTTGAAATGTCTGATTAACACCACAGTCTACTAGTACAATTTTGACATTGCATATGTCCTGTTACCAAAAGCTTTGTATACAGTTGTTAATGAGAAGTTTCTTATTTTTCAAGGAAGGATATCCTAAAAACATTTCAAGGGATTTACGTCCACATGTCTGTCTGTATGTATGTATATGCTTATACAGGTGCATATATGTATATGTAATGAAATTTATGTGACTGGCGTGTCACATTTTAAAGTGATCTCAATTCAATTGATTTTTTTTTTGCTTTAGTCAGCATGTTCAAAATCAGTTCGGTAGATTACAGGTTTCATGGAGGACAAAGACAATTTGAAGGTCATAGTGTAACTTTGTATAATTATCCAATTAGGTAAAGGGACTGTGAGTAGACCCATTGATAAGTTCCAGTGGTAGAGAATGTATGCATCTTAATAGAAATGCTACACAATTATTTTCAGTGCAGTATATTTGCTGCATGTATATGAACTAAATTAAGTTGGAGGTCTGACAGTTTTAATTCAGAATATTAAGAAAATGAAATAAATATTTCTAAAAGTTTTTTCTAAATTATATACAGCAGTGTGGAATTTATTGTAAGTTCTGATGTGTTTGGGGGAAGACAAATGTCATACTCAATATACAAATCATGTGTGAATTTTCTAAATGAATGATAATATGGCGTGGACTGAGTGCTGCTATCTTGAAATGTACACAGGTACACTTTACACGTTTTTGTGGTTTTTCCCACTCAGGAAACATCACCACGATCTGTACTACAGGAACCAAATGTCATATGTCAACATGTGTATGTGTGTGTGAAGTACATAAAATACACCTAAATATGCATTAATAGGGAGAGTAATTTTGTCTTTGAAATTATGTAAGAAACTTCCCACTTTTAAGAAAGACATCACTTTACATAACACTAGACACCAGGTTAAACATTTAACTTTGCAGTAGAAAAGAAAATAAATTCTTAGAGATGCTAGATAGTGTTGAACTTATTTCTATTTTATGCTGAATTTTGATTATCTTAATGCCAATTTTTTTAGTTCTAATCATTGATGATAACTTGGAAATAATTATACAATAGCATTTGAGTTCACTGTTGTTAGAGGCAAAGAATTCAATGGGTTCAGAGAGAATATTGGTATTGATTATTAAAAGTTAATTAAATCAAATATTTATTTGCTGCATTGTTTCCCATATATTTTAGGTTTCCTTTGACATTCTTTTTTATACTGCTTTCTGGCATTACATGTTTTTTAAGACTATGGAAATAATTTAAAGATTTGTGATTATCTACTAAGTTTGAAAATGTAATATTTTGATAATACTGTACTGTAACTGTCGCACAAATGCTTTTCTTGAATATTGCAGCTATTGCTTTGTAAAGAGGTTACTGCAATAAAAGAAGTAGGTTCATTAAAGCAAAAAAAAAAAAAGAAATGTGTGTCAGTTACTTCTCTCCTTATTTACTATATATTCCTCTTCTACATACTTATTATCTTGACAATTAATTTGTTTCTAAGGTCTAAGCACTACATATATAAGGATTTAGGAATTAATGACATTCAGATTATGTCACATTGTATGAGCTAAAAGCACTTAAGAGTAATTACAAGCAGAGATTCCAAGCACTTATATTAGAACAAATGCTTAAGCACTCAGGTGAAAATGACTGATCCAAAATTTGTTATTTTTTCTTTTATTACTCAACAGTGCAAAGTGGCCTCAAAGTGAACTCTGTATCTGGTTGGAAAATTAGATTGTAACATATCATTATTTTTCTATTTTACCTTGCACAAATTTGAGAAAATTTTTCTTCTCTCAAACTGAACTCATTAGAATTAGAAACCTGGTCAAGGTGAAAGCTAAAATGTTGTAATAGAATTGAAATTCAGTTAACTATTGAGAGAGTAAAACAGAATTATAAAACAATTAAAAATTTTAAAACATTATTCCAGGATTGAAATTCAGTTAACAATTCTGGCAGTATAGGGGCTGGAGGGATGGCCTAGCGGTTAAGAGCGACGACCGCTCTTGCAGAGGACCTGGGTTCGATCCCCAGCACCCACATGGCGGCTGAGAACCGTCTGTGACTCCGGTTCCAGGAGAACTCCAGTTCCAGGGGAATCCGAGACCGTCTTCTGACCTCCGCGGCATCGCACGACACGGGTGCGCAGACCTGCATGCAGACAATACATTCATACACATAAAAATAAATAAATAAAAAAAAAATTAAAAAAAAAACAATTCTGGCAGTATAAAGTAGAATTCCAGACCAATTACAATTTTTTAAAACATTAGCAAAACATATAATAAAATATATCTAAGTATTGAAATGATGTAGCCTTGACCAGTGAACAATGCTGTTCCCAGAAGATATGAGTAATTTAGATGAAAATCTTAGTACAAGGTATAGGTTCCTTGGCTATGTGTTATTTTCTAGGAAGGACCCAGAGGTACCAAAACCACAGACTATTGTCATTGCACTTAACTGCCCATCTAACTGCATAGTAAGATGCTATTACTGACGATAGCACTCACTTTGGCTTTAGAACATAAAGAACACAATTTCGAACTGACAAGGAAACTCTCTCCCTGCTGTCTAGATTTTATTGTACTTATAGCTACCTTATGTGCTAGCTATGTACAGGCTGCTTTGGGGAAAAAAAGCATCAATAATCTTACCCCGTGCTGGACCCTGGATTCTACAACACTGACTTGCTGGCAAGATGTACTCAGTGGTAAAATTGTGGCATGACAGTTATGGGGATAACCAACTACTTTCTGATTGCATAGAAGGCTGCTCGACAGGAGGGCATTCCTATCTGTTACGGTAAACCAGGTCAAAAGCCCATGACAGTAGAGATTATATGACCTAAGTGCAAACCAACTTTTGCTTTGTTAAATGGGCTTGCTGTCAAACTTCATTCTAAACATATGTTTATACCCATAGATTTTTGCTGCTCACAACTTTGGTCAGAATTTTTTTTTCCCAGTGTGCGCTAATTCATGTAGAGACTCACCTGGTGAATGTGCTGAGTACAAATAACTGTGAGTGCTCAGTTCTGAATAAGTCATCTCTATCAACCTCCCACCTTCCAAGAATCAAGGAACCTCAGAAAAGTTGGAGCAAAAAGTATGTCAGAGCCAGAAGATGGTGAGAACTATGAAGTGCTGACTTCCAGACATCACGTGGCTGCTTCACAAGACAACTCACAGTAGTTGTGGATACCTGTGCAGGATCTGCGCCATATCAAGCCAGTGAAAACTCCAGCATGGGTGGACTAGGGGACCCCTATCCCTTATCCTAATAAGAGGAGCTATTTTCAGTTGACAACTGCTGAGATACAGAGAATCACTCAGCTTTGGGGATGTAGCAATTGTCAGGTAAATCATGCCCCAATGAATGGCCACACATCTGATATATATATATATATATTATATATATATATATCTGTGAGCACTAATTCAACTCAGGAGCGATATCAAGAGAATATTAATAAGCAATAATAGACATGAAAGCTGGGATGGAGGGGGATGGTGGCAGTAGGAGAAATTGGAGGGAAGTAGTTGTAGATGGATATGATCAATATACAGTGCATAAGTGTATACAACTTACAAATAATAAAAATCATTAAAAACAGTTTAAAAACTGGCTTGTATACATTTCATACCCATTAGAACATAATCAAAGCTATTTACACTAAAGTAATTATGTAATCTGTGTATTTTGATAGGGTATGACATACTAAAATTATTAAATATTTATTATGTCAAGCTTAAGTCACCATAACCAATTGAAAATTTTCAAAACCAATTTAAAAACAAGCTAGGGAACAATCTGCGGAAGAGGGGGCGTGGTAGAATGTAAGAGCTACGATTGGGGTGAATGGTGAAACTACAACAATATAGACTGGAACTCATTTGTCAAATTGATTGAACATACAAGACCCCCCTGCTGGATGGTGAGACCCATGAGCTGTGGTGGTTTGGGCACAAATGCTCGGAAAGGTTTTACTCTGAAGGATGTTGTACTCACAGATTATCACCTACTGTTAAAAAAAATTGAAAACAAAAAAAAAATGAAAAAAAAAAAAAAAACAGAGAAAGACGCAGAAAAGTTATGGCAGAATGCATGATCTGGGATGGGTAGGGGTGGGGTGGAGGGAAGGGAAGGGGATATATACCTGAACTGAATTGGAAAATGATGTATAAAATGCACAAAACATCAATAAAATACATATATATATATATATATATATATATAAAAACAAGCAATTTAACAAAAAGCAAAATGCACTTAGGAAGCAAAGAAAGGTCTAACTTTAAAGAAAAATCGTAGTATACAAATAGCTACAATGTTTAGGAAATAGCTTGTCTTATTTTGTTTATTCTAACAGTGTATCTTACTGTTAATATCAAGTAATCAAGGAAAAAGTGATCAGTTCTCCAAATCAAGATATATGACTGTAAAAAAGTAACAACCAGTTTTTGATAAAAGAACTATATTAAAACAAGAGTAACTTCTGAGATAATGTAGCAAACATGAGGATGATTAGGAACTCAATTCTCATTCAAATATGTATTATCATAAAGAAAATCTTTTAAAATTCAGCCTCAATCATGGGGCATTTATAATTAATTTGTGAAATAACATAATATAAGGAAAAGAAAATGAATTGTACACTACTAGTTCCCACATTTTTACCTTTTTCTTGGAAGTACAGTGTGAATTGGATACTTTTATGTATGTATCTATCTCCATTACCAGAATATAAGGTTTTGAATAGAGATATCGACCTCTGCCTAAGGACTGAGAATGAGAAGATGAAAAGGTATGAACATAAGGAGGGAAGGAAAGATGAAGTCACATGGCTCTCAACACATCAGAGTCAATGTATATGACAACTTTTCCAATTACGGGAATAAGCAATATTTATCTTAGTAACAATTTTAGGCTAATTAAAGTTGAGCTTATGGCACTTGTGAATGAAGGTATATTAACTAATGCACTTAGAAAATCAGATATATCATTTGCCATTATTTTATGCTGATCAAGTACCAAAAGGTGAGTTTTCATCAATTGGATACCTTAAGAATTAATTGTGTACATTTTCCCAAGTACATATCAGTTAAAATTATGCTAGTGTCTTATAATTAGCCACGATGAGAAATTTACAACCATAAAAATGGAGCAAGTTATAAAAGTGGTTCTTCTCTTTCCCTTGAAAGCAAGTTTACAAACATTTATTAGCACAAAATATTTTAGAAGCCACAGGATTATGCCCCCCAACTAGCCTGTGATGACTAAGCTAACTCATCTTTAATAAAGTTTTTGACAATTAAAGTGCTATTAATATTGCTAACATTCTTCATGCATGAAACTCTTTTCAATATTTTACACTTTAATTATAGATTATCTCTATCCAAGTAAACTCTAAAATCAAATTTTACTTGAGAAAATGGCCAACATAATTTGTTAAGTAATCATTTCAAAGTATTTCTAAATCACTGGAATGAAGGGCCCTTTAAGGCATATTTATAAAGAGAAAGTCATTGTTTGGTTTTGGAATATCAAGGAGACAGAGGCAGAATCATCAATATTGCTTACCACACTCTAATTCATCTTTGTTTAATCATTTTCACACAGGACTGTGCATTTTACTCTGCTTTTGAATTTCTCTCTGCATATTCCATATTCTCACCTCAATCAAATTCATTAATTTCATCTTTTTTTTAAGTTCTTTTTTTTAATTTATTTTTTATTTTTTTTTATTGATGCTTTGTGCATTTCGTACATCATTTTCCAATTCAGATCAGGCATTTTTCCCTTTCCCTTCCCCCCCCACCCCCACCCCATCCCAGATCATGTATTCTGCCATAACTGTCTTGCATCTTTCTCTGTTTTTTTTTTTTTCCTTTTTTAGCTATAAGTGATAATCCATGAGTACAAGCATCCTTCGTGAAAACCAATCTACAGGCTGTTGTGTCCAAACCCCCACAGCCCCACCATCCAGTGGGGGGTGACATGTTGTTTGTTCAATCAAGTTGATCAAATGAGTGTCCAGACTACATCGCTGTAGTTTCACCATTCACCCCAATCGCAGCCTTTACATTCTACCACGCCCCCTCTTCCGCAGGTTGTTCCCTAGGCTTAGAAAAGGGGCACAGGTGGATGAGAAGTAAAACAGTCCACTCTCTCTGGAGCTGTTGACTTGGACTCTGGTCAATTCTGGCTGTTTCCTTTCATGGGCTGACAGTTTGTCCAGGGGTAACCTTCCGATCCTACTAATGAAGCACAAGCAATTAGATATATAGGTATTTAAGCAGCACTAATAGTTATGGTAGGTTACTTTGGCATAGACACATATGTTTGGATGATATGTTAATCCATGAATTACATTTTTCCCCCCTGTTAAATATGACAGGGTCTTACTGTGGCTTATAACATCTCCTAACCTGTAAAGGATGTAAGCTTGTGGCATCAGTCATGTACCAGAATTATGTCCTCTGGGAATAAACTGTATGTTAACTCCAAAATGTTTAGGAATTCACATTTTTCCCTTTAATTTTATATTTCACTAAATTATGAATACGTTAATTACCATGTATGAAAATAAGTGGAAAGTTGATTTTTTTATTTTTTTTGATCAATTGTTGTAGGTTACTTGCTTTTAAACTTATTTATTTTTGAACTTTTTGTCTTTCTCCTCTTCCTCTTCTTTCACCACCATTTCTTTCATACAATCACTGCTCTTTCAACACCTCACTGTAAAATATAACTCCTTACCATTGAAAAGAGAATAAGACTAGATGTACACCCTCAATTGTAAGTTTCAGTTAACCATACCTTCGATTTTTATTACCTTTCCATCTATTTTACCTAGTAAAATTTGTTATATTTTTATGATTATTACTCATTTTTCAACCATTGCCCTTCATACAATTTGTATGCTTGGATGGATATTTCTAGATACAAAGCAAAGTTTGGTAAAATACAATTTTATTTAATCTATGACATCATATCTAAAATTATTTTCCTATTTTCCTCCATGAGAAATAATAGTTATTTAATAAGAATAACCCTTATATGTTTAAGTGAGTAATGCTGCACCACTTTTCCTAAGCAGGGGCTTCTATGCCCTAGTGGATGTGTGTTCTAACTTCTAAAACACAGTGATTTCCTCTTCTCCAGAGAATTTTCCTTAATTGAACAGAAGTCTCTTCCTCAAAAGCTTTATGCCACATCTCACTTCCTGAAACCTGTGACTGACTGACATGCTACAAGTTCAAAGCTTTCCTAACAGGATATCAACTTGTAGCCCAATTTCTAGTCCATGAATGAAATATTACTTAAGTTTTCTCCTCCGGGTTTGATACCCAGCACCCACATGGGGGCTGAGAACTGTCTTTAACTTCAGTTCCAGGGGAATCTGACACCATCTTCTGACCTCCATGGCATTGCATGACATGGGTGCACAAACCTACATGTAGACAGTACATTCGTACACAAAAATATTAAAAAAAAGACATCATGAAATTTGCAGATAAATGAATTGAACCAGAAACTGTAAAGCTAAGTGAAGTAGCATAGTCCTAGAAAAGCAAATGTCATGTGGTATCCCTTATTTGTGGATTCTAGAACCAAATTCTTATTTGTAAGGCAAACTGAAGAATTTTATTTTTCTTTTTTAGCAAATATAATAACTGTTACTACTATAAAATTACATTAAAACTTACATTAAATTTCTATGTAATGCAGAAACATTAAGTAGTATTTTTTTAACTGCACAAAACTCTATTGTTAAAATATGAATCCCTAAACATGTTTTGGAATTAACCTGTAGCTTATTTTTCGATGTTGCAATTTTGGTATATACATATTTTGGAGGAATATAAAATCAAAGGGAACAACAACAAAAATACTTATTCAAAGAACTTAGTGAAACAGTAAACTTCTGCCCACAACAGTAAACTTCTGCATCAATTTTTATTTTAAAGATTGAGAAAAAGATGCAAGACATGTAGGGCAGAATGCACAAGCTCTGGTGTGGGGGGGCAGAGGGGATTTAATGTGAAATTGGTCTAAATTAGATTAAGAAATGTTGTATGAAATGCACAATAGTTCAATAAAAGTTTTTTTTAAAGATGGAGTAAAGAGCTGAACAGAGACTTCACAAATTAAGAAGTAAAAATGGCTGAGAAACATCTTTAAAAACATGTTTCTTTTTAAAAAATCACTAGCAACTAAGGAAATTCAAATTAAAACCATTCTAAGATTTCATCTTACCAGGGTAAGACTAGTTATGGTCAAGGAAACAAATGATACCAAATGCTGGAGAGGTTGTGGGAAAAGGGAACACACATTCACTGCTGGTGGGAATGCAAACTAGTGCAACCCCTATGGAAAGCAGTGTGAAGAACTCTTAAAATACTCAAAGTAAACCTACCACTTGACCCAGTCGTACCACCTCTGGGTATATACCCAAAGATTCATCATATTGCAGAGATACATGCATAAACATGTTTATTGCAGCTCTCTTCACAGTAACGAAGAGCTGGAAGCAACTCAAGTGTCCCTCAACTGATGAGTGATTAAAGAAAATGTGATACATCTACACAATAGAGTTCTATGGAGTGGTAAAGAAAAAGAATGATGATATCATTAAATTTGTAGGTAAATGAATGGAACTAGAAGCCGTTATGCTATGTGAAGGAGCACAGTACCAAAAACCAGCAGATGTATGGTGTCCCTCATTTGTGGAAAGTACAATAAAATACATATTAGCTTGTTTTGTAACATTAGAATGTAGTTTTTTTTCTTTGTGCCTGCATGCAAAATTACTGTTAAAATATGAATCCCAAATGTGTATGGGAATTAACCCATAGCTTATTTTCAGACTCTGTCATTGTGGTATATATGTCTAATATGTTCATGCATATTTCAGAGTATTATAAAATTAATGGGAACAACAATTACAATAACAAAAAACATCTTTAATGGGAAACAGATAAAACATAAAAGTAAATTAAAAATTATCCCAAATGATTAATTTTTTTCTATTTTTTAATTCTTAGTTTTGAAGTATTCCTAGAAAAAAATTGAGGTTATCTTAATAATCATTCATCAATTATAATCAAAGATACAGCTCATTTAGGACTCAGATGATTTATGGCAATATAGTTACTTGAACATATCTGCATCTTCTTTGCAGTTATTTTAAACTGAATTCAAGGTCTTATGATGATTCTTATACAATAAAGAAAATTTTGTGTTAGAAACATGTGAGATGAAAATACGCTCAGAGTGTTCTTTCAAACTATCATGTTGCTCACATTGGTTTTGATAATCATACTTCAAAAGATAAGCAGCTAAGGGTGAGGAACTTTAGCCTATTCATTTTTACCCTCCACATTCGCAACAAATTAAGTTAGGAAATTTTTCATTACAAAAAAATGAAATTTGTTTAAATGAATTTTACATGAAATATTTCAGTGGGTATTCTCCCTTAGTTAAGGATCTAATATTCATGTTTACATGGTCCCCTATATTTTTATTAAAAACTGTACCAGCAGCTCAATAAACAGCAAGTCTTAAGGCTCACTAGAATTACATCTATTACCTAAGTTACAGTTAATCTTTGAGCTGCAAATCAAAGGAAACACACAGGCATGGTCACACACACACACACACACACACATACACACCACACGCACACACACACCCCAATATGTGTTCATATGTCAATAAAACTAGACAAGAGTGCAGAAATTGTTATTACTATTTAATCTGCATAATCCTATAAGACAGATTTCTTTCAGTGTTTGATAATTTAGGAATATCCTTTGACAGCAAGTATATGTAAATATTTACAAAAGGGTTAATTTGAGATCATTGGTAACTTATTTGAATAATTAGGAAGTTAAAAAGAGATTTTCAAATACTTGGATTAGAGCAGTGAAATTTAGTTGTCAATTATATTGTTATTGATATTCCAATATGTATGATAATTAGAACATTAAGCAGTTTTTATAGAATCTGTAACCAAATTTATATATGAAAAGAGTTTGAATTCCTCAAGGAACAATTTATTAAAATTTTAATTTAAGTTATTCTGTTGATTGAGAAAAAAACTAAATTTTAAAATAGTAAAATAAGCAAAGTACATATTACACTAATCCAAGGGCCCACATTGTATACTACTAGTTTGTAACCTCTTTAAATCTTAATAAGTACCATTTGATAATCCCAGATACTGTCCTTTGGAAGCAAAAGCTTTTTTACCTCCTTCATCTTAAGAACAATGACTTACCACTACGTTCTCTAAGGCACATATTCTTCAAAGATATAAGAATTACAATAAGCAGCTGCTGTCTGATTTAGAAAGTTGCCTACAACCATGAGTTGTAGGTTGCTGCCAATGTTTTCTTCTATCACCTTCAGAGTTTCAGGTTTCATGTTGAGGCCTTCGATCCATTTGGAGTTTATTTTTGTACAGGGCAAGAGGTAGGGGTTGAGTTTTATTCTTCGACAAGTGGTGATCCAGTTGTAGAACACCATTTGCTGAAGATTCTGCCTTTCCTCCACTGGGTCTTCTTGGCTCCTTTGTCAAACATGAGGTGGCTGAAATTGTATGTGCTCAAGTTTGAATCTTCAATTTTGTTCCATTGGTCTACAGGTCTGTTTTGTGCCAGTTCCAGGCTGTTCTTATGACTATAGCCTTATAATATAATTTGAAGTCTGGTACAGTGATCCCCCCAGTATTATTCTTTTCACTCAGGGTTGCCTTGGCTATTCGGGGTCTTTTGTTTTTTCATATGAATTTAAGGATTTTTTTTCCAAGTCTGTGAAGAAACTCATGGTGATTTTAGTTGAGATTGCATTGAATCTGTTTATTAATTTCGGTAGAATGGACACTTTTACTATATTAATTTTTCCAATCCATGAGCATGGGAGGATTTTCCATCTCCTGATGTCTTCTTTAATCTCCTTCTGGGGTTTAAAATTTTTGCTGGAGAGATCTTTGGTGTCTTTGGTTACGTTTGTTACCAGGTATTTTATTGGTTTCAATGCTACTTTGAGTGGAAAGGTCTCATATTCTTTCTTCAGTTGCTTGTTGTTGGTGTAAAGAAAGGCTACTGATTTTGTATGTTAATTTTGTATCCTGCCACATTACCGAAACTCTGGATCATTTCTAGGAGTTTCTGGTTGAGTTTTTAGCATCCCTTAGGTAAACTATCATGTCATCTGCAAAAAGGGATACATTGACTTCCTCTTTTCCAATTAGTACTCCTTTAATTTACTTTTCTTATCTTATTGCCCTAGTAAGCCTTTCAAGCACTATGTACTATACTGAACAGGAGTGGCAAGAGTGGGCAGACTTCCCACGTTCCTTCCTTTAAGGAGAATATTTCTAACTTTTCTCCATTTAGGATGATGTTGACTGTGGGTTTGTATATGGTTTTGATTACATTGAGGAATGATCCCTCCAGTACAATTCCCTCTAAAACTTTAAGCATGAAGGAATTCTGGATTTTGTAGAAAGTTTTTTGTGCCTCAATTGAGATTATCTTGTGCTTTTCGTTTTTCAGTCCATTTATGTGTTTTATGATATTTATTGATTTACTTATGTTGGACCATCCCTGTATCTCTGGTATGAATCCGACTTGGTCATGACAAATGATCTTTTTGATATGGGTCTCCATGTGGTTTGCAAGTATTGTGTTGAGAATTTTTGCATCTGTGTTTATTAATGAGATGGGTCTGTAGTTTTCCTTTTTGATTGTATCATTGCCTGGTTTTGGTATTAGTGTGATGCTGGCTTCATAGAAGGAATTTGGGAGAGTTCTCTCTGTATTCTTCTGAACAGTTTGAGAAGTAATGGATGTAAGTCTTCTTTTAATGTTTTATAGAATTCTGCTGTGTAAACATCTGGGCCTGGACTTTTTTTAGTTGGGAGGTTTATTATTACATCTTCAATTTCCTCAAATGTTATGGATCTGTTTAAACTGTCAATCTCTTCTTGGTTAAGCTTTGTTGATTCCCAGGATTTCAAATATTTGTCCATTTCTCTTAGGTTTTTCAAATTTAGTATAGTTTTTTAAAATATTCCAGTATGATTGTCTGAAAATCGTCATTGTTGTGATGTTTCCCCTTTCATCACAAATTCTATTGATTTGGAGTTGCTCTTTCTTTCTTTTGGTTAACTGGGCTACAGGTCTGTCTATCCTGTTTACTTTTTCAAGGAACCAACTTTTGGAATCATTGATTCTTTGTATTGTTTTCTTTTTTCTATTTCTTTGATTTCTCCCCTGATTGTATTAATTTTATTTATTTTCATATGTGTATGAATGTACTGTATGCATGCAAGTTTGTGCACCCGTGTCCTGCAATGCCGTGGAGGTCAGAAGAGGGCATCAAATTACCCTGAACTGGAGTTAAAGACGGTTTTCAGCTGCCATGTGGGTGCTGGGAATCAAACCCAGGTCCTCTGCAAAAGCAGTTGGCACTCTTAACCGCTAGGCCATCTCTCCAGCCCCCTCTCCTCTGATTTTTGTTATTTCTCCCTGTCTGTTGGGTGTAGGTTTCATTTGTTTTGTCTCTCAAGTGTTTCTAGCTGCAGTGTTAAATTATTTATTATACTCTTTCCGTTTTGTATTTTTTTTTATGTAAGCACACAGGGCTATAAATTTCCCTCTTAGGACTGCTTTTAACATATCCCAAATGTTGTGTTGTATTGTCATTTTTGTTTAGTTCCAGGAATTTTTTTTCCTTCTTTCTTTATTTCTTCCTTGACACATTCATTATTCAGGAGTGTATTATTTAGTCTCCAAGTGCTTTGTAGATAGTAGGACTTATCCTGGTGTTGATATTGAGCTTTATTACACTGTGATGTTATAGAATGCACAGAATTATTTCAATCTTTTTGTATTTATTGAGGTTTATTCTGTGTCCCAGTATGTGGTTGATATTGGAGAAGATTCATTGTGGTGCTGAGTAGAAAGTATATTCTCTGGTATTTGGGTGGAATATTCAGTAAATGTTTGTGAGGTCCATTTGGTGTATTGTGTTGTTCAGTTCAGATATCTCTCTGTTTATTCTTTGTCCAGTTGACCTATCCAAATGGCTCAGTGGGGTATTGAAGTCCCCCACTATTAATTTGTTTGGATTAATCTGTGCCTTAAGGTTGTGCAGGATTGTGTTAATATAGTTGGGTGCACCAGAGTTTGGTGCATATATGTTTATGATTGTGTGATCATCATGGTTAATTATTCCTTTGATAAGGATGTAATGACCCTGTTTGTCTCTTCTGATTAGTTTTACTTTGAGGTCTATTTTGTCCTGCTTGCTTTTTGGTTCCATTTGCTCAGAATATTTTTTCCATCCTTTGACTTTAAGTTGATGCCTATCCTTGAGGGTGAGATGTGTTTCCTGTAGATATCATATAGATGGATTCTATTTTCTATTCCATTTTCCAAGTCTATGTTTTTGATTAAGCCCAGTAATATTTAATGTTATTATTGAGAGACATGTTGTGCTTCTTTTCATCCTATTTTTTGTTTGCATTCTTGGTCTAGATTTGTATTTTTATAATTACACTGTTATTAGTTTGTCTCTCATACTGTTTTGAGATATTTGATCTTTTCTTCTGTCCTTTGAATTGCTTTGATTGTTTTTGAAGGGTTGGTTTCTTGGAAATGTATTCTTTCATTTTGTTTATGTCATGAAAGATTTTTCTTTCTCCTTCAACTATGATCAACATTTTTGCTGGGTATAGTAAACTGGGTTGAGATCTATAATCATTTAGTACTGGGAATACTTTGGTCTATGTTCTTCTGGCTTTCAGAGTTTGCATTGAAAAGTCTGCTGTAATTCTGATGAGTTTCCCCTTATATGTAATTTGTTGTTTTTCTCTTGTTACTTTCAGTATTTTGTCTTTCTTTTGAGCATCTAGCATTTTAACTATGATATGGCATGGGGAGTTTATTTTCTCATTTTGTCTATTTGATGTTTTATGTGCTTCTTGAATGTGTATGGCTTTGTCTTTTTTCAGTTTGGGGAAATTTTCTTCTGTAATTCTGTTGAAGATTTAATCAACACCATTGTCTTGGGATTCTTCTCCTTCTTCTATCCCTATGATGTAGAGGTTTGGTCTTCTCGTAGTGTTCCATATTTCCTGATTATTCCACTCTTGCAGTTTTTTTTTAATTTTTCATATTCTTTTCTTGAGTACTCTAGTTCTCCCACTTTATCTTCCAATCTTTTTTAAAATTTATTTATTTATTTATTTTTATGTGTATGAATGTATTGTCTGCATGCAGGTCTGCGCACCCGTGTCGTGCGATGCCGCAGAGGTGAGAAGAGGGTCTCAATTCCCCTGGAACTGGAGTTCTCCTGGAACTGGAGTCACAGACGGTTCTCAGCTGTCATGTGGGTGCTGAGGATCGAACCCGGGTCCTCTGCAAGAGCGGTCGGCGCTCTTAACCGCTAGGCCATCCCTCCAGCCCTATCTTCCAGTCTTGATATTCTATTTTCTGCTTTCTCCAATCTGTTCCTGAGGCTTTATCTCATTCTTTGCTGTTGATTGGGTGAGTGTTTGATATCCTTTTTCATTTCATCATGTGATTTCTTTAGTATTTTGATTTCTTTTGGAGCTTATCATTCTCTTCTTGAAGCTACTTGCTTCTCTGGTCTTTTTCCTTTTTTTTTTTCATTTTGGCCTGGCATCTCTTTATTGTTTCCACTTCCTTCTGGATTTTATCATTCTTTCCCTCTAATTCCTTCCTGAATTTGTCATTCTCTCCCTTTCGTTCTTTGATTTGTTCTTTATATTCCTTGATTTCTCTGAGTATGTCTAAGATCGTTCTTCTAATACCTGTGTCTTGAGTTGTTTCTAGGGAAATCTCACTGTAAGGATCTTTTATGGAACTGTTGGAGATTGATGTGGATTTATTCTGTGTTTTTCCCCATTTTTTTTTTCGTTGTGCTTTGGCTTGTGGGTTTGTTTTATTGCTTGTACTCTGATGCAAATCTCAATTTTTTCTTTGCTGTTTGGAGGCTTGCTTTGCTTGTTTCTTTCAGGTGCTTTCTTTATCTTCTTGTTTGTGGAGAGCTTGCTGGTTTCAGGTTTTCACTTTTGGTTATATATTGTAATATCTAGCTAACTCTTCCCTTTGTGTTCTGAAGGTTTTCTAGAAATTGGATAGCTGATTACCTGATTGGTTCACCACTGAGCATTATGCTCACTCCATTTCCCTCTGGCCAGTTCCTCTAGGTTGGCTGTGAAACCTAGTGTGCTGGGACTGGAGTTGTGGAAGTCTCCTGTCTCTTCTTCCTTGCACCGTGGAGTCACTACATCTATTCCCACTGGGATACTCACACCTCAGCACGAATGGTGGGGGGGGGGTGATACTTGGGTTTGTTCCCCTTTGCCTGTGTTGGCCTCCTGTACATCCTGCTGCTGCGGTGGTGGCTGGGAGACTCCACCCATGCTGATCATGCAAGAGGGGTGTGATTTTGCCTGAGCATTTGAACCCAAGCCTCCTGGCCTGGCTTCCTGATCATGCAAGAGGGGTGTGATTTTGCCTGAGCATTTGAACCCAAGCCTCCTGGCCTGGCTTCCTGAACGGCCACCTAGACACCTGTAACCTCTCCATGTCCTGGTACCCTCTGCAGGACCACTGCTTCTGCAGTGGCTGGGAGACCATACACTGTACTTTTAAATGTACTCCATGATTTTTGGATTTCAATTATTCAGGAAATAAAAATGATATTCTTGGTTCATATGGGTAATACTTGAAGCAATTAATTCTTCTTGAACATATAATTATAAGGTATATAAATTTTATTTTTATAAATAAAGAGAGCAGCTGGATTTGTGATAACTTTAATCTCAGCACTGGAAATGCAGAGGCAGGCGGAGCTCTGAAATTGTGGCCACTGTGGCCTACATAACCGGTTCCAGTCCAAACAATACCTGGAGCTATAGAGACACCCTATCTCAAAAGAACCAAAAAAAAAGAAACTCTCTATTCTGAGAACTGACTTTTGGATGACCTCTACTGACTTTTATTATTTAATAAGATTCATGATGAAGAAACCAAAGTTATCAGAGTACAATCTTGAAAATGAATGGAAGTAAACAAAATATAGTATAAATAATAAAAAAAATGTTAAAATTGCTATTCTTTCATTTTCCAAATTAAATGCAGCAATAAATTAGTGTGATTGACGGCAAGGTTTGTAAATCAATACACTGCCTTACATATTGTGCCTCTGCTTTTCAACAGAGGGATTACGAGAAATATCACAAGAAAAAAAATTCTACTCTGGATCCCCCATGAAAATTATTACTTTAGGTCCCAAATACCAGGAAACACCCCAGTTATTCCTGGAACCAGGTTTACCACTTTTATCTCATGAATTAATTAAACAAACCCAGGCATATGTCTCAATAGTGTCAGAAATGAAAACAAATGGTATGAGTCAGGCTTCTCCACAGAGACAGGCTAGTAAGAAGCAGATTGTAGATGAGACACAATGTGTTGGAGGAATTAAGTCATGTCAATATGAAGGTATAGTCCTACAGCAGATGGCCTGAAGAGTGGAGTTCCAGTAGCATGTTGCATTCTAACCACAAATGTCACAAAATGGAGGACGGCAGTTTAATTTTGCCTGAGGCTGTGATAGTATTGTCCACTTGATAAAATCTAGAAAATCAACTGGACCTTTGACCATGACTAGAAGAGGATTGATTATCTTTATTATATTCATTGAGGCAGGAATACCCACAAATTGGGTAGCATCATTTCTGACTGAAAACCTGGCATGTGTAAGTGAAGTGGGGCTGAGAAACAGCACGTGCTTATCATTGCTTTCTGCAATGATGATTAACTCTAACCAGGTACTGTGTGCTAAAAAATAAGCCTTTTTCTCCCTTAGGTTGTTTGCATTAGTTATTTTATTATAATAGCACATGAAGAAAGTAAGATACGGGCAAAAGTTTTGAGACCATTGAAGTACTCCAGGATGGTTACTGTTCTGAGAACTGGAACCCAAAGCCATAAAGTTGAAAATTCGTATGCACTCGTGAAGAAGTAGGAGCCCAAGCAACCGGAGCAAAAGCTTATCACCTTTTCCATAATAAGGGTTTCTGCTTTAGCTGAGTTTTCAACAGTTAGACAGTTCACTTCCGTATTCCCTCTCAGTCTACCAGTACACCTACCAACGTCCTCTGAAAACACCTACACAGATAAACCTAGTAAAAATATTTAACCAGTTCTCTAGACTTTTATATCATCAGGTTGATGATATAAAAGGTTGAGCTCTAAAATTAACCACCATACCACCATAGAATTAATTGTCTTTGATTCTTCCTTATGTAATGCTTTTTTTATTCTTCTAGACTCTCATATATGGAGACTATGCATTTTTAGTGTATACATCATTCACCCCCAATTTTCCCAAATCCTTGTCTAATGTTCCTTTTATTAATCTCTAGAAGTTCAATTAGGTGTTTTGCATTTTCTGTAGGGTACAGGTAAAGTTACACTGATATTTTAAGGAGATTAATAGAAAAATATTTCAAAACTTCTTGGAAACTGGGAGTGGGAATGGTCGAACTTCAGGGCCCGAGTGCCCAGGACAACATGCAGATTTGGGATCTAAGCTGACCATCAAGGCAGATTGGAAGTCCAGGTCTGCTCTGAAGAGCTGCAGATCATTTGTAACTAGACTTCACAGACTCTTAAGCTCACTGAATAAAATTGGTACAGAAGTTTGTGGAAAACCTTCAGCATAGAGAATGAGAATGTTATTGGAATTCAGTTCTATTACCAGGATAATATAACAGGTTATAAAGAAAATTATAAGGGGATGAGAAATGGACATTGTGCTCAGAAAATTGTGAGATGCCAAGTTGATGGTCTCACTTTAGCACAACAGCTAACTGTGGACCGTGGAATCCATTTTTAAGTAAGCATGCATTATAATGCATTCTTCTTTCTCCCACTTCTAGATTATGCTTTCACAAGATTGACTCCAGACAACCCCATCACTCTCAATAATGTTGTCTATTCCAATAGCTTCCACCTTTCCCCTTATCTTAGTTTCTATCTTCACTAGTCCTGAAATAAATTATAATGGGTATGAATCTTGGCATAGAAACTTTTAAGATAGGAATAATTGAATAAATTTAAAAGCACTTGCCTGTTAAATGAGTATAACATTGATTATAACAGTTTTTCTTGAGATTTAAATATAAAAGGATAGATAGCACAATTTACAATAATTATTTCTATTAAAATTTAAAACCCATATTTCCATGTGAGTATACTTACTGATATTCTTTTATTACTGTAAGCCTAATGTTTACAAATTCTTTTTATATAAATCTATAGTTTTACTAAGACAAACAAAAATTGACAGTATTGTATGAAGTTTGCATTTAAACAAAATGTTCACAGATATCTAACACATGCCTAAAAATATTTTACAATGCAGACCTAGACACAGGTCTAGATGATACCAAGACTCAAGACAGAGCATTTTGGACATTAATTAACTTGAAGATTTTGTATTTTCAAGTGAACTACTACCCCAGTATGAAAACTAATCTCCTGAGACCAGGGCTTTTGAAGTCATTCAACCCTAGAAGGTACTCAATGTAAATTGTGCTGTCAGTAACTAAAGCCTTCCATTAGGAGCTTCAGGGTCCAAAGCTGAAAAAACAAACAAAAACCCAGAGGCTCTAAGAGTTTCTACACTAAGAGCAAAGTCCTCCTTTCTACCATGTCCCCTGAGCCCTTCCTGTGATATTCCAGCCAGTGGTTTGGATGAAAAAATTGGTATTTATAAATTCATAATTGGAAAAGGGTCTTCTTTAATTTCAAGAATTAGCACCTCTAAGGCAGAATGGTCTGCCTCTATAGACTCCAATAAAAACTTTCCCTCTTCAGTCTGTTTCCATCTCCAAAATGGCAGTGTTAGGAAAAAAAATGGCAGTTTTGGTATCTCAGGAATTGGCTTTGTCCTTTGTGGCCAATGTTAAGCTCAGGTAGGGACACCTTGGACTGTAGGTTTCAGCATCCACAGCTTTTTAAGCAGTTTCTCACAGTCCTCATTTATGGTGCCAATGATTGCTTTTTGAAATGGCAAAGTATTCTGGACATAGAACCAAATCATTAGTTGGCTGTTCCTTCCATTGTTTCACCATTTCCCCCAAACAGGCCCCAAATTTTAGCCCAAATGATTCTACCCATCTCCCCCCCTTCCTCCCTGCTCCATCCCTTCCACCCCAATTCATAGACTATAACAGC
The DNA here is from genome assembly GCA_009823505.1 of Rhizomys pruinosus. Classification (NCBI taxonomy): domain Eukaryota; kingdom Metazoa; phylum Chordata; class Mammalia; order Rodentia; family Spalacidae; genus Rhizomys; species Rhizomys pruinosus. The sequence goes on from VZQC01003657.1 coordinate 58,001, forward strand.
CAAAAACTACACACATGCTACGATGTAAAGATGCTGTTAACAGTATTGGGAAGAAGGCTGAGGGTTGTGGAGATGCTCTTTGAAGATCAGCAGCATCTTTTTGGTCTCCCACACACCAGCTCTGCAGGTTTTGTCCTTCGTAGAAGGCCCTCTGCTTTCTCAGCAAAGTACAGAACTGGTTGCCTTGAAACACTTATCCCTTTCCCCTCCACTGGGATGGGTATGCAAACTATACAGTTTGGAAGGCTTTAAAGCATTTGGGCTGCTGCAGGGCACAGAAACTATGCTGGCTCTTCAAGGAACATCTTCTCAAGCCACGGTGTCAAATCAAGTAGAACTCCTTCCCTTCCCACTTGAACCCACAGCCACAGGTGAGAGGGGGTAGTACTCAAGAGCGTTCATTCTTGTCCTCTTTCTTGTCATCATCCTCTGAGGGGTAGGAATGCCATGTCAGCATTTCTTTATAGAAAGATATGACAACTTGACTTTGGCTTCCTTGGCAGGGACCAGATCAGCCTCATCATAATTTTTCCATTTCATCAGGAACTTGAGCTCTCCACTAGAGTCTGTAGCTCCAATAATCAGTTCTGGCTCCAAACCACAGGCAAAGTCTCATGGCTTTTTTGACTCTTCTTTCATCTTTGATTTGTTTTCTTCTCCTTTATCTTCAGAATCAGAATCAGCTTTGCACTTGCATCCTCCAGATTTATCTATTTCATGTGTGCTTTTCTGTGACTGTAGAAACTCAGCAATGAGGTCCGGACAATCCAGGTTCTCTTCTGGTTCCTTTGTGTTATCCTCATCTGAGAAACCCTCCCACTTCAGAAGATACTTCACTTTGCCTTTGACAACTCATAGATCAAGAGCTTTTTCCACCACACACTCCTCTTCCTCTTCTTCTAGCACCTCACTTTCTTCTTGCCTTGCTTCTTCCCCATGGTACCCACCAGCTTTCCTGTGTAAAAGGCAATGCTGTTCACAGCAGCACCCAAGCATCCGACAGGAACTGGTACTGCGCTAGTCAAGTATGGAGGCCCAAGAGAGTGGCGCGTGGAAAAATAAGCTGTGCAGCTGCAGTGGAGCCCACAAATTATTTTCTTATTATTTATTATTTCATATATATATATATATATATATATATATATATATATGTACTGAGAGTATCACCATTTAGTGAAAACTGGCTTAAAATTCACTATGTGGACTAGCTTGAAATAACTTGAACTTTATAGAGTTTCACAACTGGTGAATAAGAATCTGAGAGATCCCACATCCTAAGTGGCACATCTACAATGAAACCTCTACCCTCAACGGCTCATGGAACATAGCAGAACAAGAGGCAGAGAGAGTATTAATGCATCTCTCAACTCTCATCAATGAAGCTCCCTCAAACAATAGAGAACTATGCACACAGATGACCACAATTGGTCAAAATGTAGAGAATCAGAGACTGCAGAGAGTGTCCATGTTTAGAACTCTTATATTAAAATTCACCCACTTTGGCTCTTCCAGTCTTTCTGCGCCCTCTTCTGCCATTCATGACCACAAGGAAACAGAGTCATGTAAGCCTCTGGGATCTTGCTCATACGAACTTACAGCAGTGGTGTTAGAACAGATAAGACATATTCTGACTCTGTTACAGAGTTTTGATAATATCAGTAAGGAGCCCAGAGCCAAATCAAGTGTAAATCATCAAATTTATTAAAAAGAAATGAAAAGCAGCGCTGGTGTGGATGTGGAGAAAGGGGAACACTCATTTGCTGTTGGTGGGAATGCACACTAGTGCAGCCACTACAGAAGGCAGTATGGAGAACTCCCAAAAGAATAAAAATGAACCCATAGTATGATCCAGTTAAACCAACCCTTGGCATATACCCAAAGTACGTATTATATTGTAAAGATACCTGTACATCCATGTTTGTTGCTGCTCTATTTACAGTAACAAAGAAAAGGAAAAAAAAAAAAAACTAAATGTCCCACAAATGTTGAACGGATAATGAAAATGTGGTATGTCTACACAATATAGTACTATTCAGCAGAAAGAAAAGATGAAGTTATTAAATTCACAAATAAGTGGATAGAACTAGAGAATGTTTTTCTGAGTGAAGTAACACAAAGACAGAAAACCACGTGATGTATATTCTCCCTCATTTGTGGACTGTAGCACCAATCCCCTTACATAAGTATATATCCTGATATAACACCAGGAGCCAAGAAACTGGAAAGGATATATGGAGGTAAAGGAAAAGAAAAGTCATGTTAACCGATGTTTTAACAGTTGGGAAGGTCAGGAGTGTGGGGGTGTTGGGCTGAGAGGAGAGGAGGGGGAAATAAAGAGGGAGTATCATGGGATATGGGGGAGATCGGGAGAGAGGAAGGGTGGGGAAGATGGGAATGCTATGGAGAGCAGCGAGGACAGGTGGGTGGTAAGGGAAAAAGAAAGCATAGAAATGTGTGGAGTTTGAGAGGCTGGAAAACCTAGAGTGTAATGTGATGCCCCCAAGACCCCATGAGAAATTCACACGCATTGTCTGAGCATTAGTGTGTGAGTTGTGCAACTGGTAGCTGTGTGGCAGGAAACACAATGCAAGACAGAGGATATCCCTTATTGAATGGTTGGTTAGAGCAATTCAAGTGATTCTCAAAACAAAGCAGACTACTTCCAAAGCTTTTTATTATCTACCAGAAATAGAGAACGAGGCCCTACTGTTCAGTCAGACATGCTTCAGGGATGGGATTTAGATTAATGGAACAAGAACTGACGTGCAACTTTTCTATCTGAAGTTAAGCACTCATAATGCTAGACAAGGTGCACAATGTTACAAGAGAGGGTCCGTCAACGGTACAGCCCACTGCCAAACTCTAACAACCATAATGAGCTGCCCAGCAAACTACCTCTATTGGTGCCATAGAGGCACTTTTGTCTGGGGGATCGTCAACAGTTATCTAATTGGACTTGGAAATCTATCAACAGGAGTGAACCCATGAGAGTCCCTGTAAACTCACCAAATGCAGAGTTGGAGAGGACATAGAGCCTAGAGAAAATCTTAGCGGGGTCATATCTCTAGACCAGTAAAATTTCACACCATACACTAAATATAGACTATTGTATTTACAGACAAGCATGTTGTATGTCACTCATCAAAAAAAGCTACTATATGAGAGGCCACTGCAGAATCTGAGAAGTGGTCAGACACAGACCCTAAACATCTGAAAAATCCCCATTGATAAAAGATATAACTACAATTTAAGCTCTACACATAGAATGAGGAGCAGAGAAAAAAATGAGTGCATCCCTCAATTCTCATCAGTAATGCTTCCATACAAAATGGAGGGCAAGGCAAATGGAAGGCCACAACTGGTCAACCTCCAAAAAATAGGAGTCCCCAGAGTGTGTATCCTGGGACGGGAGCCCTATGTTAAACTTTACCTACCCACAGCTCAGGGATCATTGTAGAAGAGGGGGCTGAAAGTTTGTAAGAACCAGAGCTGGGGCATGAACGTAGAGAGGCAGTGACTTATAACCAAGTGTAAACTTTCACATGCAAACTTGTGGCAATGGAGGGATCAGATAGGCCACCCATGCCAACTGGGACAATGTCCCAAAGTGGAGCAAGAGAAATGGATGGGACACTAACCTTGGACTGAGAACTATAGGAGATTGAGTACTGTTGTGGGAGGAAGAGTATGTCTAGCCTAGGTTTCCTAGATGTGCAGACTGGACTCCAGCATGGTGTCTATATGCACAAAGGACGTCTGGGTTTCGGAGTCTAACTGGACAGGGCTTAGTTTGGATGCTGTAATATATGAGTTCTGATGGGTAATTGGGGCCTGGAGGGTACTGTGTTTGGTTGGAAACCATTGTATGAGATGTACAGATGCTCGAAAAGAGAAAAGAAAAAGAGAAACAGCACTAATGATCAACAGTCTTGAGGTGCCCAATTATGACCTTCTGCCTGGCATAGAGTCTTGTCAATATGATTGCAGCCTGGAATGAGTCTAAGAGTCAACCTTCTAAAGAATAGGCTAAAAGAGCAAAGCTGACCTGCACTTTTGGCCAGCATAGAAATTGTCAGGGTGCTTTTAAGCAGGAGAAGTAAGGTATAGAAGCAAAAAACCAGCAGTTAATCATGTTTCAAGGTTTGCACAACCAGCTCCTCAGTAGGAGGAAAGGGGAAGGGATCTGAGCTGCCTGGAGTTTGTCATGAAGACTTGAGCTAAGAGGAAAATAAAGTTAAATGGGTTCTCTGCTGAAAATGGAGGTTTTTAGATCATTACAACTCAAATAGAAAAAGACACAGCACAGAACTGGAAAGAATGAACAATGCCCCAACATTAGCCAAAGAACTACTGGTGACTAATTACTTGCAGGTGAAAGAGAGTAGATTTTCTTTAAGGAAGAGACTCCAGATAGACTGAATAGACTCCAGTGGATGAAGCTGCACTGAGGATGTGTGGGTACACAAATTTGATTTGAGAGGCTTTAACACATAAGACAGAATGCATAAAATCTGGTTAGGTGTCTTTAAGAGGACTTATATGGGGGAGAGGTATAAAGATGATTTTCATGTTTAGTATAAAACGTACGAAATTCAATAAAAATATACATTTAAAAGTTATTAAAAAAAAACTGCTGAAGGCTGGGTTACAGGTTTGCATCATGATTGGCTTGCTTTTCCTTTTCAGTAGTGACTTTTCTTTTCCACAGTCATTATTTGGGGGGGTCTTTTTGAGACAGGGTCTCCCTATAGCCCCAGCTGTCCCAGAACTTACTATGTAGACCAGGCTGGCCTTGAACTCACAGAGATCTGCCTGACTCTGCCTCCCAAGTGCTGGGATTATAGGTCTGCACCACCATGCCCTATGGCACAGTCATTATTTTTAACATTAATCTTATTTCAGAGAGACATAATGGTTGTGAACGTTTGTGAATCACAATAGGATGTTTTGATTCATATATACATTGATTAATGATAAGTTAAATCAATTAGAATATCCATAAACAAATGAGGAAAATGTCAGGTATTATGTATTCTAATTGTCAATGCTCATTATTTTAAGAATAAAAATCTAGAAAGCAAAATCAGAGTCTCATTAATCTCACTCTATCATTTTCAAGCATACTACACAGAATTAATTGCATTTTTTCAGTATCATTATTTCAGTTTAATATTTACCATAACTTTGTTATATGCAGTTTCACTCAGCAACTTACTTATGGTACTTTCATCATGATTAATTAAATACATAAAAGTTTTAATGGTTTTATTTTACGATTTTACTTGAGTACAGTAACATTTGTTTAACAACTTATTTAAAGACTAAAACAAGGATTTTGTACAAAAATTTTCATCTGCTGGGGGTTTCTGTGAGCCTTTATACCTTTTTACTACAAATCCTTTATATTGAGATTTCCAGGACATAAAATGAGTTACACGTTATCCTTTCATAAAATCCTTTCAAAAAGTCTGAAGCAATAGATATCTCCAACAACTGTTTACATTTCACTTAACACTCATATGAACCAGAGAGCATTTTTTTAAACTCTCTTTATTAAAGAGTATTCCTAAAAACAAAATAAAACAACTCTTCTATGACAAATGATAGCAAGTAGAGAAGTGTGCATTTAATTATCACAAATGAAAACAATCTTTTAAGCGCGATCCACCAGCGTTCTACATCTCTGAAAGGTAATCGGTGTTATTTAAAAACAGGCCTAGGTACTATTCCTCTTCCTCTGTTCCATCACATGTTTAGTGTGCACATGTTCTTCACAGTCATTATTAGAGCCAGGTAGCTCACCATCAAATACTGATAGAGTGTATTGGAGATATTCAGGCAGAAATGCTTTCATAAGCTAGAAGATACTTTGATGAGAAGAAAACAGGTGTTGCTGTCAGAAGCAGTTATCAAACGTTAGAAAACCTTTTTCTTTAATCCCTTTAATTTTGTATTACTCCAAAATATACATATATAAATTCCATACATATACCAAATTGACAAAGTCTGGAAATAAAGTATAGGTTAATTCCAAAACACATTTAGGGATTCACAGTTTACCAGTAAATTTGCATGCTGGTTATAAGAAATACAACTTTATACTCCTAAATTACATAACAAGTTGAGGAGAGCAGTTTAAAAAAAATCCCTTGATGATTTTATAGCAAACTAATTTGTGTTTTATGTGTCTCACTTCATTTTTCTTTTCAAGCCATTGATCTTGAGGTACCAGCATTAATCAATCACTGATTTTATAAAGTATACCCCACACAAAACATTCAATAACTCCCCATTACCTTAATTTTCATATTAGAATTTAACATTTTTACTTTCTGATTATAAGTACTTTCTATGACTTTTTTACATAGTTATATACCTAAAATTTTAACTTTACACTTCTGAGAGACTAAATCTAGAACCATTGTTTACTCTGAGAAATTTCATATATAGAAATGCTTTTCAGATTTTCAGTTCTTTCACTTAAATAAATCTTTGACACCAGTGCTTGAATATTTCTAATGTACAATATCCTTAACATAATCATAATAGAACTAACAGAAGCATGGTACTCTCACATGCTTTCCTGTTTCTGAATGTGGCAGTACAACCCACACAATTCCTCAAGTCAAATCCACCATCTTAACCTCTAGAATGGGGACCTTTGGCTTTCTGTTCACTATGAGAATCTAGTCCAAGCTTACTGTGAAACTCTGCAGCCCCCAACATATATCCTCCCAATTCAGTGCCTACCTCTTTCCACCCCTATCCCCATACCATTAAAACTCATAGATATCTTTAAAGAAATTATGAATTTAATCATAAATTTTCTAAGGAAGATTTACTTAACTCAGTTTACTGTAAATATGCTATGTTCTACTGTTTCAAAATTCATCACTGATAAAATATTATAACATTATTAGACTAAGAAATCTTCTTAAGCCAAACCTTCATTGGCTTACTTGGGCACATTAAACCACTCTACTGGCATGAGTTAGAATGAAGTCAGACCTTTATAGTCTCTAGTCATATCTATAGTGACAAATATCTCAAGCTCTGATCTAGGTACAGTTGTTTCCTCTCAACTCTACAAAGTTGCTATTATTTCCTGCTTCAGGTATTCTACCCATACCGTATCTACATGAAAATTTTAATAAAAGCTGAAAAGATAAAGCTTGATATGCAAATATGATCATGACCTGAGTTCAGTCCTTAGAAACAAGTTTTTAAAAGCTGGATTTGAGGGTACGTGATAGTAAACCCAATGTCAGAGAGGCAGACACTCAGTTCTCTTGGCCTCCCTAGGCAGCCAGACTAGCATACATGGCAAGAATCAACCCAGAGAAGGCGCTCTTGTCTCCAAAAAGAAAGTGTCTGACAAATGGACTCTTATGGCTGATCTTTGGCATCCACATGAATACAACCATATGGACACACACCCACATACAATGAATAAACACATGTATGGCTCTTTACACATGCAAACGAAAATATGAATAAGCCCCTTTTATTTTGCATTGTGTGCTTCTTTTTAGAAAGTAATATAATTATGTGTCATCCATGTCTTACAGAAAATACACAGTGAGTTTGAACAAAACGCTCCTTAAGAAATGGGGATAAGCACATGCAATTTTTAATTGAGTGACACAGACAGATTACTATGTAGGTAAAGACTTTCTCTCAGCATGAGACAAATCAGTGATTATGGCATATGGTAAGGGAAATGCTATCTAAAAGTGAAGGGGTAAGGCAACAACAGGAGAGAAGTTTCTGGAAAAGAACTTCAACATGTCTACATGATGTTTCCCAGGGGCACAGTAGGCAATTTCTGCTCTGCAGAGTTCTGAAGGATAACAGTAGCCTGTGTCTATATTGTCTTAAGGTTTATTTAAACCATGGCTATTAGAGGTCAGGCACAGTGTTTTTTAAGTGCATAAATATGACAATGTGTGAATGACTAAATGTTTTATTTGAAGTGTTTGAAAAATTGTATACATAAGAATTCAAGATTGGCAGCAGCAGGCATTTCAAGACAGACATTTTTCCCTACTGTGAGTAACCAACTTAGGGGGGCAGCACAAAGGAATGCTATTCATTCACTCATTCATTCATTCAAACAAAAGACACTTCCTCAAGAAAACTTATTGTAGTATAGTTTTATTATGCTCTCTTATTATTGAAATTCTCTAAGACTTATGGTATTCTAAACTTTTGAATCTAAACAAATTTATAAAATATACTTATTTTCCTGAGTCTCAGAATCTGATTTGAAAAGATACAGCATTGAATTTAGTAGGTTTTTTGTGGCCCATTCTAACTTTACTTTTAGTAATGTAGCTATAAGAATGTAAGAATTATGATTATTAATAATTTTCTTGGTATTAATTATTCTTCTATACAAACCCCTCTAAATCTTTATTTATTAGAATATTTCTTATTTATTCTCATCACTATTATTAAATATCAATAATATTCCTCTTCCAGAATTTTACAGTCAACCATTGCAAAATTAATTGTATACTACATTTTTATTCATCTGTGCTGTCAATCATGCTTTTTTTTCTTCAAGGGAAAACAGATTTATGTTCAGGAAGGATTAAGAAGAGGAGAATCATGCTTACTAAAATAGCTTTACCCTAATGTGCAGTACCCTTATTTGATTTTTATCATAAATAAATTAGTTTCCTGAAATGTGATAAATGTGCCACTAGTCATCTTCATGAAATTTTAGGTGATGCACAGAAAAATTTTTAAAGCATTATGAGCAGTGAATCAGCAAAAATGTCAGGAGCGATAATTCCAAAGTCCAAATGTCCACAGCAACAACAAAAAAAAATTACAGAGGGCCAAGTTTGTCAGAAATCTGGCAAAACAGTCAAAGTTACAAGCAACTAAACAAACTTTACCACCCCAATTTCAATAGTGGTTACAGCAGCTAGACAGAAGATCAATAAGGAAAGAAAGAATCTGAGCAAGATAGTAAGGAAGCCAAGCCCAACAGCCTGCATCATATTTTCATAGCTGTGACCAAACATCTGACAGAAACAAAGGATCAAACAATTTCTTTCAGTGAAGATAACTGTTTTCAAGAGTTTTGTCCATTATCACTTAGCTCATGGACTTCAAAAGAATTCCATGGTAGTGGGAGTATCTGGCAGAAGAGCCAGACAGGAAATCGAGGAACAGGAAGGAAAAAGAATAGTTACCCTCAAGGACCCACCCCAAGGGACCTACTTAATCTAGCTTCCTACCCTCTCCTTACATTTCTAGAACTTCCCAAAATATCAGTTCCAGTTGGGAACAAAGCACTCCAAACATGAAAATGTGGAGGGCATTTCCTATTCAAATCCTGTCTTTGACTCCCCAAGTTGCAGGGGCACCCAAAGTCAAATGGACATCACATAGTTCATCTGCCCAGGTTTTAACAAATACAACAGTGTTCAAAATCCCCAATTCAGCTTCTACTGGAACTCAAGGCAGTTTCTTATCTATGAACAAGACTTGTAAAAGAAAAAGAGAAACTTTCAAGACACAATGGAACATAGTTAATAACTCCATTCCAAAACTGAGGAATGGGAACATGGAAAACAGTAATGGAACTAAAGTAAAACTGAAACCCAGGTCAAAGATTAAATCCTGTAGCAATGTATCTCTGTTGCCTCCAGGGAACATGATGTTGTGGTTTGACCTCCAACAGGCTTGGAAAGTCCTGTTTCACAGGGGTTCTGTCTGAACTGGATGTTTCTAGATCCCTGAGGTTTTGTTCAAAGACTCAAAAAACATCTTTTATTCATTTTTTTTTATCTTTTTGAGACAGGTTCTCCCTGAAGCCTCAGCTGTCCTGGAACTCACTATGTAGAACAGGCTGGCCTTGAACTCATAGAGATCCACCTGCCTCTGCCTTCCAAGTGTCTGGATTAAAGGTGTGTGCCACCACGCCTGTTTATCTTTTATTCTTAATGTGTATTTGTATTGGTTTTTTTTTTTGCATTTCATATAATACATCTTAAGAATTGAAGAAGCACCAGGCGTGGTGGCGCATGCCTTTAATTCTAGCACTTGGGAGGCAGAGGCAGGCGGATCTTTGTGAGTTCAAGGCCAGCCTGGTCTACAGAGCAAGTTCCAAGACAGCTGGGGCTACAGGGAGACCCTGTCTTGAAAAGACCAAAAATAAATAAATAAATAATAAAAAAAGAATTGAAGAAGCTTACATAGATTAAAAAATGGCAAGGGATTTTATTCAAAAGCTAAGTGATGACAAAGATCAGATATGCAACACTAGAACAGTGAATTGCTTGAGTTAGCATTTCAAAGGTCATGACTTATTGAATGGGGTTGTTTTTTATGGGATCCAGGAAGAGACTGATAAGTGGCAGAGAGTGAGTATGGTCTCTGCTTTGTTTGACAGGCTTGGGTAATGTAAATTCTTTCCTAAGGCTCTGTTCCCATCATACATCAGATTTTAATCATATGCATGCTCAATTATTTGGCATAAGATAGTAAGGATTTTTTTTCTAAAAATCAATCTTGAGGAAACAAATTTGCCTTTTACTGTTTATGCAACCTAAATCAGGTTTGAGACCCTGTTCTTCCATTCCTTGATATATTTCAGAGCATGTGTAAAAGCAAACTAACCAGAAAGAGACATATAAGGGATTATGAAAAAAAAGGAACTTATTACGTTGTTTGCAGGATGGTGTATATGCAATGTAATGCAGGCGAGGGTCCCAGGTTGTTGAGTAAAATGATAGAAGATTGTGTGCATACTCCAAGCCAGTTTAGTCCAAGGCTTCTGAGTTTCCATAGTCTTGCCTCCCTCAGTCCCATCTCCATTGTTAGGCAGTTTACATGGCCTGTCTCTTTGACTGCTGTCTGTTATTTTCTTCAGTAGGGGTTCCAGGTTCCTGACATGTCCATCTTCCCAAGTCTCTGTTGCATCATTGATTTAACCTACATTTATTCATGCTTCACACTCTCAGAGTTTTCCAACAATTATTCTGCACTAATCTTGAATTATTTGACTTTTTATGACTTTCTCTGAAATCTTAGTGCAAGCTTCCATGACCTCATAACTCCTGAAACCTGCAAGCCTGAAGAACTACCATCACGTGGTTCATCACTTTCTGCTTCGACTGAGTAGCAGCTTCAACCCCTGGAAGGCTGACTCCCATGGGACTCGAAATGCCTGGATGGCTGAACAGGGCAAATATTCCCATGTGAGCAAGGCAACAAGCCAGTTCTCCTCTCAAGGCAAAGTCGTACAAATTACTGTATAATTTTATATCCTGGAGTGTGTGATGAGTAAGGTCAGGATAATTCCTGGGTTGCCCTTACAGCAGCTTCCCCAAAGTTCTGGTGTGAAATGCTGACCTCTCTAATGGTATGCATTTCCACCATCCTAGTCCATGAGTTTCAATTTGTCCCTGTGCTAGACATCTTGCAAATCTTTTCAATACTTCTCAGTTGCTTTTGTTCCAAGTTCTCACTCTAAAGGTGGATAAAAGCAGATAAAAATAACCAGACCTCAGTCTGGATGCTACACTGTCTTAAAAATGTGTTTCCTCAGATTATTTAGTCCATTATTTTTAACTCATTCTCCTTCAAAGTCTCATTTTATGAAGAAAATATATAAATTCTTTGCCAGTTTATAGAATGACTTGTCTGTAGTCTAGTTCCTAGACTTCCTTTGACATCTCATGAATTTAGCATTCCTCTTCCCCCACCATCCTGTTGCTGCAATTCTGTCTTCTGAGCTTCCTAATAAACTCTGCTTACACCATTTTAAGCTTCTTATACCTTGATGTGCCAAACTCTCTGTTGCTAAAATTCTTTAGGGAGTCTTACACAATATCTTCCTCCTACTACTTTACTTCTAAAGGCAAACCAAAGTATGATTGCACCAAATGCACTCTGAGAAACCAGTGAATTTATTGAGCTTACTTATAGAGCAATGGTTGAGGGTTTGCTTACTGGAGTATTGGTGCTCCCCACTTAAGATTGCATTAGAAAGTCTTCACTCAAGTATGGATGATTGTTTCCCCAGAACCAAAGAAAATGGTGGCATTCAAGAGTGGGCCCCTGAGTCTCTCATGGTGGGGAATAAGTTAATAAGCCCAGCCGTGATACTCTTAAGCAAGCAGATGAAGGTGAGCTCAGAAAGTGTCCGTAGGGGATAATTCTATAAAACATTCTCAAAACTACCTGCCAGAAACAAACTGTAAGTATTTAAGCACCACACAGGTTCAGCTGAAACAGCAACCCAACTCCCCTAGCACAAATTGTTTGTATTAGTAAATTTGTATTGCTATTATTAAATACCAGACAAAAATAATATAAAAAAGAATAGCTTTATTTTAGTTCTGGATTTGAGAAAGTCTCATCCATGCTGTGGTGTACATGCTTTTAATTCCAGGACTGCGGAGGTAGGGGCAGGCAGATCTCCATGAAGGTCAATTGCATGACTTATATTTATACTTCGGGTGACAAGGGAAAGAAAGAAGGGAAAAAATAAAGATTAGAATGAAATTAGCGAGGCTAGAGAGATGGCTCAGTGACTAAGAGAGCTGACTGTTCTTGCACAGGACCTGGGTTCAATTCCCAGCAACCACATGGTGGCTAAGAACCGTCCTTAACTCCAGTTCCAGGGGAATCCGATACCTTCTTCTGACCTCTGCAGCATTGCAGGACACAGGTGCACAAACCTATACACAGACAGTACACACATACACATAAAAAATTTTTTAAAAAGATTGAAATTAGCTAAGAGCAATTCTATAATAATTATTGTAATCAAATGATATTTTCTTTTTTAATTGATGCTTTGTGTATTATTCATAACATCATTTTCAATTCAGTTCAGGCATATATATACCTTTCTCTTCCCCCCACCACCCTACCCATCCCAGATCATACATTCTGCGTATAACTTTTCTGCATTTTCTCTGTTTTTTTGTTTTTGTTTTGTGTTTTTCATTTTTTAACAATAAGTGCAATTTGTGAGTACAAGCATCCTTCATGTAAAACCAATTTGCAAGCAGTTGTGTCCAAACCCACACGCTCATGGTCCCACCATCCAGCAGGGGGGCTTGTATGTTCAATCAAGTTGATCAAATGAGTTTCCAGTGTACATTGTAGTTTCACCATTCACCCCAATCACAGCCCTTACATTCTTCCGTGCCCCCTCTTCCGCTGATTGTTCCTAGGCTTAGAAAAGGGGCAGAGGTGGATGAGAAGCAAACAGTCTACTTGTTCTCTGGAGCTGTTGTCTTGGTCTCTAGTCAATTCTGGCTGTTTTCTTTCATGGGATGACAGCTTGTCCAGGCTTAACCTTTCGATCCTACTAATGAAGCACACGCAATTAGATTATATAGGTATTTAAAACAGTATAATATATAGCCTTTCGATCCTACTAATGAAGCACATGCAATTAGATATATAGGGTAATTAAACAGTACTAATTGTATATGGGTAGGTTACTTTTGGTATAGACACAGATGGCTTTGGATGGTATGTTAATCCAAATACATTTTCTTCTGTTAATATACGACAGGGTCTTCCTGTGGTTTATAAACATCTCCTAACCAATTAGAGGATGTAAGCTTGTGGCATCAGCCAGTGGTTATTCCTCCAAGAGGAGAGAAGCTAATATAGCCAATTAGATTTACAGGCCTAAAAATAAGTCCTTGAGTCTGTTAGACCATACCACCAGCAGCTTTCACATAATTCCAAAGCACACTTCTATCTCACTGCCTCTCCTGCTTTCCACATGACTTCAACTCATATTGTCATGACTTGTTGGATGGGATCACATCCTACCAATCTGGCTCACTTTTATTGTTATGTTTTTTCTTAGCAATAGGCCTTTATGACACAAAGATCTAGGCAGGGGAATTTTCATAATTCAGCCCATGCTGTTTTGGAGTTACTGTATGTAGATTTAATCTTGGGAAACTAACTTTATGTTTTTAAATTAGCATCCTATGGGAAAGGATTGTGCTAACAGGTGTACTTACAATGATATTACCAGTGATACTATATGATATTACCAGTGTCTAGAACTTGACTAGACAGGCCATAAAAAAGAACATATTACTATAATTGTGCTAGATAAACTGACTCCTAATGACTTTATTGTTATACAGATATATGAGTATATCCCTCAACACTAACCAGAGAAGGTTCTTGCAACAGATGATTAACACAAAGACCCACAACATGTCCATGTCAGAAAATATTCAGAAATGTGAAGTGATCAGTCCTAAATGGAACACCTGTACTACAACCTCATGTCCCAATTCAGAGGGATAATTGTGGAAGAAGGGATGGAGAAACCATAAGAGCTAGAGGTAATAGATAAGAACAAGGAAACTGTGTTGTCTGGACACCATACTGCATATATGAACCCACAGCACTTATGAGAACATGCATAAGACCTGCGCATACCCAAGGCAGACAAGGGGCTAGCATGGACAGAGGAGGTAGGCAGGAAACCCTTAACAGTAGCTAAGAATCTGCTGGCAATTGACAGGTGCAAAAGAAGAAGAAGAAGAAGAAGAAGAAGAAGAAGAAGAAGAAGAAGAAGAAGAGAAGGAGTCTGTTTTCCATACTGGTATGATTATTGGTAGGTTTACCAGACTCCAAAAGAAAGGCACAAGTGCAATAGCATTTAGGAAACACATAATAGACTTTATTGGCCTTAAAATACAGTATAAACATACAGTGGGGAGTAAGGAAAATGAGAAGGTTTTCTGCTCCTAGAAACAATCAAATGAAAATAATTATTTAAAAAATAAAATAACATTTAAAAAGAAAAAGTAGCTTGTCATAAAAGATAGAAAAATCTTAGTAGAGGTATAGTAAATAAACAATGGAATCAATAATTATAAAATGACCAAAGAAAAGTCCAGAAGCAAAGGTTTTCAATATTGAATTCTGTCACAGATTTAAGAATTAATATAAATCCCTGCACAAATAGCTCCAAAAACTAAAAGGAAATGAAACTTTGCAACTTGTGGTTTGTAGCCAAATGTTACCCTGTTGCTGAAAACAAAGCTAGATCAGGATAACAGGGGAACACCTTCAATCCCAGCATCTGGGAGATGGAACAAGAAGGATCCAGAGGTCAAAGTCATCGTGAATTACATAAGGAGTTAGAAATAGCATTGCCTACCAAGATCTTATTTATATTATTTTTTTTGTTCTTTTTGAGACAGGGGTCTCCCTGTAGCCCCAGCTGGCGTGGAACTCACTTGTAAACCAGGCTTGGCCATTGAAGCTCACAAGATCCACCCTGCCTCTGCTCCCAAGTGCTAGGATTAAGGCGTGCGCCACCACGCCCGGCCAAGATCTTTATTTAAATAAACAAGCAGACATAACATCAATTAACAAGATAAAAAAATAAAGGAAAACATAAATATTTTTTATTAAAATGCACTTAACTTTTAAAGAATTCTAGCAAGCCAAAACTAATAGCTTATTATAAATAATTGCATGCTTTGAGCAATGTGGCATTTATCAAAGGAACAAAATAGTGGTTCAATATGAGAACAATCCATGTACTATAAAATATCACTTAATAGTAGAAAAATTACCATATGATCATCTCAATTGATGTTGATGAAAAACTCTGTGATGTAGAGCACTTGGAAGTTAAGAAAAGAAAGACACTTCTTTGTTATATAAGAGATATTTCTAAGAAACTTGATGTTTATGCCATATTCCATAATGGAAGACTAGATATTATTCCTGTAATATAAGATTAGCTATTATCAGGGGAAGGATAAAACAATGTTGGAAATTTGTTTTAAATAGCTACTGAAATTCAGTCTGGGATAATGGAAATTTTTGGAAATGGGCAGGAGTGATGTTAGCACAACATTACACATGTAAGTAATACAAGTGAGTTCAACATTATAAGTAGTTAAAATGTTAAAATGTTGCAGTCAGTGTTATATTTTCTTTGCCACACTATTTTTAATTTTTAATTAATCAATTTTAATTTTATTTGACAATTTTGCCTGCATGCAAGGAAATACACACATATCATGTCATCCATGGGGAGGCAAAGAGGCACCATAACTGGATATGTCTGTGAATGCTGGGAACCAAACCCTGGTCCCCTGAACAACCAGCCATTCTGATAAATCTTTCCAGTACATATACTGATTCTTTACATGCATTATTCAAAATAACAAAACTAAATAAATGAATAGAATTCAGTGAACTACCTGTTAGTAGAGTTCATTTAATGTGTAGGTATTTTATATAAAATTAATTGTATCCTAAAGATTAATAAAGTAAGAGGATAACATGAATAAGAACTGTTAGGGCTTATTTGCTTGTCTTTGGTTTTTATTTACACAAGTAGCTGTCTATCCTCTTAAGGCAAACATGGAAGTGTAAAGAGCAAGTAAAAGTCATTGTCGTACTTAGCGCATTCATCTTTCTGAAGTTTCTAAAGCTTAAAATCATAAACAATAGTATAGTATTTATTCAAAAAATATTCAGGATTCAATATCAAATACCATTTATATACATAAATATATTGCCACTCATTCATGTCCATGTGCATTTTGAACATATAAGAAAAAATAATAAATCACAAAGATCTGGGCAATTCCTCTTTCCCTAATATGGGTAACAACTGTCCTTGTAGCTCCCTTTAATTAAAACCACAGCGGGTGTTGGGAGGGTGTATGAAGCTAGGATGAGTTGGAGAGAGTAGGGAAGGATTTCATCAATATGTGTCATATTCATGTATAACATTCTCAAGCAATAATTTTAAGGAAAATACACACAAAAAATCCAAACACAGTTCACTGTCAGTAACTTGTCCTGTCCTGAGACCAACTACCATGGGTCTAGGCATAGTTACAGGCCTAAACAATGTCCTTGAGTCTGTCAGACCATACCACCAGCAGCTTTCACATAATTCCAAAGCACACTTCTATCTTCCACTGTCTCTCCCTGCTTTCCACATATGACTTCAACTCAATTGTCATGACTTGTTTGGATGGGAATCACATCCTACCAATCTGGCTCACTTTTATTATTTTTTTTCTTAGCTATAGGCTTTAGGACACATGATCTACAAGGGTGTTTTTCAGCTTGTTTTAATCCCCTCACATTAACAGTGTGTCCACCAGACAGCAGCTTCAAACTGTTTGAGGAAGTGATGAGTTTGAGGAGTTACAAAGAATAAAACAGTGAAAATAGGTGGCTTTAAGTGTGGTATTCTTAAAGTAAGAAGCTAAGAATTTGTAGAAAAAAAGAAAAGCAGAAGTCATTACTGTGCATTTAGAAAGATGCTTTTTTACTTCTGGCAAGAATCTTATGCTAGACATGGAAACTCACTGAGTAAATAGGCCCTGCCTCAAAAGCAGAGTTCAGATTACACTGAGGAAGAAAGAAGAGTACTATGAATTTTCGGCGTAAGTGGATTATATTTAATTATGATTAATAATCATTAACATGAATTTAATTGTATCTTAAGGATTAATTAGTTACTAGGACAATCTGTAAGAAGACCGTTACGGCTAAGTTACTTGTTCCTTGGCTTTTGTCTCCATGCGTAGCAGATTGGCCTCTTAAAGCAAAAATAGAAGTGGAATGAACATGTAACCATAGAAACTGCATGAGGCGGTTAAGAAAAAAGCACTTAAGGTGTAAAAACACCAGCTGAATGTACAGTGCATAACAAAACATACTTTTATTGTGAAATCAAGAACAAGTATGACTATTGTTCACCAAGTTATTTGCAGTAATTCTAGCTCATAAGGAAATACCTACTAGGATATAAATTTTGTGTAAGTCTACCAAGGGATAAAGGAAAGAAAAATCGCCTTACAAATAATTGTAGTCTTTCAGCATGATACTAAGAGTTTAAGAGAAAGCATGTAGAATTTAATTTAAAGTTTAATTTAAAAAGGATACTGCAGTCATTACTCAATAATCAGTGAGCATTCCAGTGAGTAGTTAGCGCAGCACCTGAATATTTTGAAGATTTATTTTATTTTCTACCCATGTGTTTGTGTGGGGAGAGAATGTACACAGTGCTAGAGGAGACTAGAGGTGGGAGTTAGATCCCCTGGAACTGGACTTAGAGGTGCGACTATGAGCTACTTGATAGACAGCAAATTTACAGCAATCCCTCATAACCACTGAATCATCTCTCCAGCATTTTTTTCTTTTTTATTGTTATTAAACTTTTTCCATAAGTCATACCTCATTTCTCAATCAAATCCAGAGTCGCTTCCCCTTCCATGCCCCCCACCCCACCCAAGTCCCTGCACTCTGCCCTACATGTCCTGTATCTTTTTTTGTCTTTCCAGAGTTTTTTTTTTCTTTCAGTTCTTTTGTTGTTCTCTCCAACTTTTTTAGGCTGAATCATCTCTACAGTATTTTTAGTATCAATGAGAATATTTAGTCTCAAAATATACAGACAACTTATTATGATCAGACTTCTGAGTTCATGAAGTTATAACTTTTTTTAACTTGGTAGAGTGTACATTGAAGTTGTAGAATACTATAGGTTAGCAGCTCTAATCCACAGACCCAAGACCCAAATTGTATATTTACTGAAACATATGCTTGTGTGGTTCTAGAGATATGGAGAAGGATTCTGTGCATGCTAGGCAAGAGTTCTAACACCTAGCTATGTCCTTAAACTCTAAAATTGTACATTTGAGAGCTGATATGATCCCCTCGAGTATACAGTTTTATTATTCCTGACCTTATGATTGCAGTCAAATTGAAAGTATACTAAAACTATCACACAAATTAACTTCATGCAATGTGTCTGCAAGAAGCACTGATAAATTTGAAACTCAGACTCCGATCCCATCCCCCAAATGTTTCATTGTAGATATTTAAATATTATCAAACCAAAGTGTTCCCAATTTTAAAACTGTTCTGTAATCAAGTATTTCCTACAAGGGATAGTCAACTTGTATACTAAAAGTTATTAATATTTTTACACTAAATTTTCCATGTAAATAGTATTAGAATAATATCTGAATTAAAGGATGTTCCTTGGTTTTCTATTTTGATTCTTAAAAATGCTAGGAAAAAAAATGCTAGGAATAATATGAAAGTAGTAATAACAAGGTTAATCATAATACATTCAGTGTGCAGGGCTGGAGAGATGGCCTAGCGGTTAAGAGCGCCGACCGCTCTTGCAGAGGACCCGGGTTCGATCCCCAGCACCCACATGGCGGCTGAGAGCCGTCTGAAACTCCAACTCCAGGAGAACTCCAGCTCCAGGGGAATCCGACGCCCACTTCTGACCTCCGCGGCATTGCGCGACACGGGTGCACAGACTTGCATGCAGACAATACATTCGTACACATACAGAAATAAATAAAATTAATAAAAAAAAATTAAAAAAGAATAATAATATTACCATTCAGTTTATAGCACTATCTTGCAAAAAGTACACAGCTCATATATTTGATAGAAGAAAACTACTTTAGGAAAATAAAAGTGGTTATGACTGGGTGAAAATAAAGTATAGGTGGTAGGAAAAGAAGATATGGTTTGAAAGTAAGATATTAGAAAGATATTGGAGCTTTCTAATTAAAAGAAGGTATAACTATATCCATCTCAAAACAGTGTCGCCGGGCATGGTGGCGCACGCCTTTAATCTCAGCACACGAGAGACAGAGGCAGGCAGATCTTTGTGAGTTCAAGGCCATCCTGGTCTACAGAGTGAGTTCCAGGACAGCTGAGGCTAAGGGAGACCCTGTCTCGAAAAAGCCAAAAAAAAAAAAAAAAAAAAAAAAAAAGTGTCACCAACCGTGCTACACAAAATCTTAAAAGAAAAACAAGTTTATTCAGATATTCAAACTGATCTTATTTACAGAACAGAGTCAGACTAAGACTATAGTAGAGGAGGTTAAAAAACTGATCTAAAATCCACTCCTGTAGAAGATGGCATGGACACATGACTGTAATTTCTAAGAAACCATTCAAAAAGTCAAATGATTCCATTTTTTTTCATAACACTGTTTCATATATTAAAGGATTTATAACTTTAAAACTCAAAGAAACACATGCCATATATGCATCATATATATACATATATATATATACATTATATATATGTATATATATATATACATATATATATATGTATATATATACATATATATATGTAATATAATATATATAACTATATACATATATATATTATATATAATGGTGTATATATATATATAAATACAAAATAAACCATATAGAACACAAATACTTACCAAAGGGAGACATCCTGAAAGAGGGATAGTATCTAGAATATACAAAGTATTCCAAAACCTAAATATCAAGAAAACAAATAACTGAATTTAAAATTTGACATTTTTGACATCTTCACAGCTGATACATCTGACAAAACATTGATTTCCAGAATATATAAACTACTCAATAAACAAAGGAGAATGAAAACAAATGACCCACTCAATAGAAGGAGCAAAGAGCTGAACAGAGACGTCACAGTGAGGAATTAGAGATGGCTGAGAAACATCTTAAGAAGTGTTCAACATTACTAATAATTAAGGAAATGCAAATTAAAACCACTTTAAGATATCATCTTACTCTAATAAGACTGTCTAGAATCAAGAAAACAAATGATACCAAGTGCATTCTGCCATAACTGTCCTGCATCTTTCTCTCAGTTTTTTTTTTCATTTTTTAACAATAAGTGATAATTTATGAGTATAAGCATCCTTCATGTAAAACCCAGGTACTATTTTAAAGCAATAATATTGCTGAAGGAACTATAAGTCTTTGAAAGCACTTGCAACAATCCCAAGTCATAAAACTGAACCAACAGTAAGCAAATTAAAAGTGCCACACTCTCCCAAGAAGAATGTTCTATCAAATGGTCATGTTCATAGTCAAATAAAAATCTCTCCTTCATGGGATTTTATTTTTTTATTATGTGTCAGGGAGGATATGTGCACCTGAATGCAAT
Source organism: Rhizomys pruinosus (assembly GCA_009823505.1). NCBI lineage: Eukaryota > Metazoa > Chordata > Mammalia > Rodentia > Spalacidae > Rhizomys > Rhizomys pruinosus. The sequence goes on from VZQC01003657.1 coordinate 78,963, forward strand.
GTCCAGGGAGGACAAAAGAGGTTGTCAGAATCCCAGGAAGAAGAATTAGGGAACACAACTCAGGTCCTTGGCAAGAGCAGTAAATATCCTTAACTGCTGAGCCACCTCTTTCACCCCTCAAATAAAAACCTCCTAAAGAGGAAAATGCAAACAGATATGGCAGTATTCAATGCTTAAGGGGACACTAGCCAGGTAATGAAGATCTGAAGACCTCAGCATTTAATGAAAAAAACTATTACTCAACTTCTGTGGCAGAAATGAAAAGAACTCTTTGTAATTTCTGTTATGTTAATTATTATAGAGCAATGATTAATGCATCTGTTTATAGCTTAAACTGTTCAAATTGCAACTGTCTTTTTCAAACTGTTATCCTTTATAATGAGTGTATGCTTATGGTTGTAGTAATGGCAATAAAATTACATTTTGTTTTATAGTGGGTTAGACCATGAAGTCTGACATGATGGTGAGAATAGCAATGTTTCATAATATTTGATACTGTACACAATAAGAACTGCCTTTGAAATTATTTCTTGATGGATAGGTGAAGAGACTTAGTGTGTCAACAGAAGTATACATGAGTATTGGAGTTTTCAGAGTAACCTGCTTTAGAAGACATCCTTAGTATCTCATCTCCGTTTCCTCAATGAAGGTTTTGATGGAAAATATGACTACCCCACTTGAGTATGTTTCAGCTCCTGTAAAATTAACTTGAATCTATATTATGAACAATACAATATCATGGAATCAATGTCTTGTTAGGTCCCTAAGTGGAAAGAAGAACATACTTCATTTCCTTCTTCCACTCTTCCATTTGAGTAAATGCAGACAGGTAGAAAGTGCTCAGGTTGTCACCCTCTACTGCAAGACAGCTATAGAGAAACACAATGAAACAACCTCCAGGCATCTGATGATATTAGATAAGCAGATTTGCACTTCTTATATTTTGGTTCTTCCTAAGAACTTCAGTTATCACTTTTATTCTAAAACAACAGTAACTTGAAGTTCTACATTTCCATTTCTTTATATATTAAAAAAGATACTTGTGGGGCTGGAGAGATGGATTAGCAGTTAAGAGCACAGACTGCTCTTGCAGAGGACCTGGGTTCGATCCCCAGCACCCACATGGTGGCTGAGAACCATCTGAAACTCCAATTCCAGGAGAACTCCAGTTCCAGGGGAATCCAACACCCTCTTCTGACCTCCTTGGCACTGCATGACACGGGTGCATAGACCTACATGCAGACAGTACATTCATACACATACGGAAATTTAAAAAAAAGATATTTGTGATTATCTCTTCAGGAATAACCCAATAGTTAAATAAGGACATACATGGAAAGTATGCAGCATAGCCCCAACTTCTGCTAATTGTTTTATCACTGATATAAAATCCTAGCTAAAGTATCCTAAGGGATGAAATATTCAATTGACTCACACTTTAAAGGGATCTACTTTATTGTGATCAGAGAAGCATGTAGCTCATAGTAGAGGCAATAGGACCTGGATCAGATTATAACACAAAACCTGGACAGAAAGCAAGACCAGGGTACAAAACTCAAGGCCTCATACCCATCCTCCAGCAATCTACTAGCTCTAACTTCATCCAATGACCTGAGGGTTCCACAACTTTCCAAAACAATACCTCCAAATGTTCAAGTACATGGGGTCATAAGGGACATCTTACACACAATCTATTGCATTCTGACCTTGGTTACTGTAGTTTCATGGGAACCTAATAGTGTATAATGCATTCAGTTCACTTTTAAAAGTCACCATTATCTTACAGTTCCAGTATGATTCAAAGTTCCAAGTCATTTCTGAGATTTAAGAAAAACATTTATGGGGGCTGGAGAGATGGCTCAGTGGTTAAGAGCACCAACTGCTCTTGCAGAGGACCCAGGTTCAATTCCCAGCACTCTCATGGCTGCTAAGAACCATCTTTAAGTCCAGTTCCAGGGGAATCCTACACCCTCTTCTGACCTCCATAGCATTGCACAACACGGGTGCACAAACCTACACGCAAACAGTACACTTATACACATAAACTATAATAAATAAAAATATTAAAAAAGAAAAAATTTATCTGTGAACATCTGTATAATGAAAAACAAGCTACATGCTTACAATATAAACTTGTACCCAATAGAAATTCCTATTCTAAAAAGGGGTCAACAGGAAGATAACAAGGAAGGACTACTCCAGATCCTGACTAAACTCCAAAAAGCAAATTCCATATAATGCAGGGCTCATGATGGCATCATGTGTTCTCCAACATTCCTAAGTAACCACACCCATCCAGCCCTATGGCCTTAGGTCCATCTGACTATTAGGAGTAAGGTAGGGGAATGCAGTTAGAGAAAGGATCAGAAGAAGGGGAAGAGTACTCAAATTTAACTGCTAAGGTGTGTCTCAACAGGGCCTTTAACAGACACACATACACACACCTACACACACACACACACACACACACACACATGCACACAAGACTATCTAACTTACAAGGTCATTATTATACAAGGGTATGAATCTTAGTCATCTCTATCCTAGTAAGGGTCATGGAGGCCAAAGGTAAAGTAAGATGAGAGGAGATCAAAGGAGAGAAACCCGAGGATGCCATGGAAGGACCAGACCAGAAGTCACTTGGTGGTGTACCACTGCTGAAGAAACCATCCTTCCTAATAGCATGCCTTTATCTCTTTGCTCCAAATGCCTGTTTTCAGCCTTTTTTGAATATTTCATCCCTGGACAACCAACTCTTTTTCTGCCTCTAGGAAGAATCCAGACTCCAGGGCAACCAGCCCTCAGCTCTCTCAGCCTGCAATATCTGTGGTGGCCTGAATGTGCAGTTGTGCAGGGTACTCTTACTGGCTGAAAATTAGGTGGCAGAAATTGGGAGTGAGCATTAACTTTTCATATACCTTGACACTTCTACCTGACAGAGGGACCCTATATCATTCTTTTTTGGGGGGGTCTTTTTGAGACAGGGTCTCCCTGTAGCCCAAGTTGTCCTGGAACTCGCTCTGTAGACCAGGCTGTCCTTGAACTCACAAAGATCCACCTGACTCTGCCTTCCAAGTCTGGTCAAATGCCTAGCCAGCCAGCCCCGTTGTCTATATTTGGAGTTATGAAGTATATGGAACAAAGTCTGAGAAACAATGGCACTTGATCTTTGTCCTAGTTTGATTTCCATTGCTGTGATAAAACACTTCAACCAACACCAACTTGGGAAGGAAAGGGTTTATTCAGCATACATCTTCTGGGTCACAGTTCATCACTTAGGGAGCCCAAGATAGGAACTCAGGGCAGGAACCTGGAGGAAGGAGCTGAAGCACAGGCCATGGAGGAATGCTGTCACTGGCCTGCTCCTCTGGCTCATGCCCAGCCTGCCTTCTTATATGGTACACAACAACCTGCCCAGGGTGGCACTACTCATTGTGGGCTAGGCCCTCCCACATTGCCTGACAATCAAGACAATACTCCACAGATGTGGCCACAGGCCAATCCAATGGAGTCAATTCCCTAGTTGAGGCTCCCGCAACCCAGGTGTGTCAAGTTGACACTAAAGAGATCTAGCACAATTGACCCCTTGTCAACTTAACACACAAAACACATCACTATTAAACCAGCATTTTCCAGTTCTTATCCCCAAAGTATGATGTTAACATTAATCACAACCTAAGACAGTACAACCTTAAAAGCCCCACAGTCCTTAAAATGTCCTAACACTTAAAAGTTCAGTCTCTTAAAAGTCTCTTAACTGTGGGCTGCTGTAAAATCCAAAATAAGTACTGTCTTATTTCAAAGGGAAGAATCAGGCACACTCAAGCAAAACCTAAGTCCAGCAAAGTAGCTCAAGGCTGGACACCTGGGATTCACTCACGACTTCTGGGCCCAAAGGGTTCGGCAGCTCCCCCTCTCCAACTTGCTGCCTTCCGTGGCACACATAGCTCATCACGCAGGCCCAGGCCGACTCCATTCCAAACACCTGCTCTGTTCTGTGGTTCTCCCATGTTCCCGGCATCTCCAAAAAGCTAGGGTCACCTCTGAAACTGAGGCAACACCTTCTCCAATGGTCTCTTCTGACCTCTCCTCGTGGCAAAGCCTCAGTTCTCTCCATCGACCCTGAAATCCTGGGGTCTCCACTGCAACAGAGTTGCACTTCCACCAATGGTCCTTTCCTATTCGACCTCCACATGGCAAAGTCTCGGCTTGCTCTTCTGTGACCCCCCTCAAAATTTCAACACCAGAACCATATTGGAGACTCTTACACATTACCAATCCTGCTCGCTTGAGATGGAGACTCACAGCTTCTACGTGCTGACCCTGAAGAAATTCTTCCAAAAAGATTTCACCACAGTGATGCTGGTCTCTTGTTACTTACACTGATTTTTCAGCCCCAGCTAACCAGCATCAATTGTCCCAGTACAACAAAAATTTCACTTCAGGTTCTGGTCTCTTGTTACTTACAGCTGATTCTTCAGCCCCAGCTGACCAGAACCCACAGATTATACAGTCCTGCTGATCTCTGCTCCCCTTTGAAACTAGAAACTTCACAAGCCAGGCCTCCATCTTCTACAACTCCTTCAGCAAAACTGCTCCAACTCCACAGCAATGATCTTTAGGCATTCAATGATCTTCCCAGCCCAAAGTTCCAAATGCCTCCACAATCCTTCCCCAAAACACCAAGTTCAGGTCTGTCACAGCAATACCCCAATTCTGGTATCAATTTTCTGTCCTAGTTTATCTTCCATTGCTGTGACAAAACACTCCGACCAACACCAACTTGGGGAGGAAAGGGTTTATTCAGCTTATATCTCCTGGGTCACAGTTCATCACTTAGGGAGCCCAAGGTAGGAACTCAGGGCAGGAACCTGGAGGCAGGAGCTGAAGCACAGGCCATGGAGGAATGCTGTCACTGGCTTGCTCCTCTGGATAATGCCCAGCCTGCCTTCTTATACGGTACACAACAACCTGCCCAGGGTGGCACTACTCATTGTGGGCTGGGCCCTCCTACATTGCCTGAAAAATCAAGACAATACTCCACAGATGTGGCCACAGGCCAATCCAATGGAGCCAATTCCCCAGTTGAGGTTCCCTCAACCCAGGTGTGTCAAGTTGACACTAAAGCTATTTAGCACAATCTTATATGGCCAGAATTAGTTTTTCTTCCCCCATAATATGTGAAGACCAAGGCAAGGAACATTTCTCCTGGCTGAACTGAGGGACATTATAAAGGAACTAGGAAACTTTGTAGAACATCATGACTAATCTAAATGGCACTTCCAAAGACAAAACATTCTCTGACATGATTTGGAGGGATGAAATGCTCCTTCTGGATGAAAGTATGGTCTAATGATTCTTAGAAAAACTTCTTTCAGGAAACCTTTATGGAATCCATAGATTACTGGAAAATTTGGAGAGTCTGAGGAGTTGCCACATGTTACTGGAAGAATTGGAACCTACTCTTGCAATTTTTAGTATTGTTATTAAATGAAAGTAAGAATGGACTCAAAAGGAAACTAAAGGACAATTTTATTATAGCTTAGAAGAAAAATCCCAGGGCAAGCCATCTGCAAATCTCAGAAGCTTCCGAGAGGAAGAAGTTTGAGAGGAGAAAAGGAAAATCTTACTCTGGAGAGAGGCAGAGAGAGAGAGAGAGAAAGAGAGAGAGAGAGAGAGAGAGAGAGAGAGAGAGAGAGAGAGAGAGAGAGGAGATGTTTATATATGTATTTATTTGTTATAACTGAGAAGGAAAGAGGCCATGCAGTGGAAGGGGGAAGAAGGAGAGATAAATAACAAAAAAAAATGATGTTTGAATAAGTCACAGAGAAGTATTTTATTTTCTAAGCTTATTTAATAATTGTATGTGGGTGTGTGTTAGAGTTTTGACACATGGAGGTATAATGCTCCTTCCAAGGGCCTTAGGCTATTTAACTAAAACTTCATTGCCAGCAGGTATGAAAAAGGTCCCTTCAAGTTGTTGTTCACAGGTAGTCATGAAACTTCCAAAACAGTGTAAGCTTTTACAATTACCCTAAGTTTCCTCCCAGAACTTGAAGATAAATCCCTGCTGAAGAAGACATCATACACTTGGATGCAGATCTTGGGGGTAATAGAGCTGGAGGAATGTAAGTAGAAGCCTCATCTCTGAAGACAAACTCTCATAGTATCAGAAGATGCTATGCAAATTGCCAAGAGAGAAAAGCAATAAATAGTCCTTCCCGGATGTAAAGCCTATGAGCCACAAGGGAAATTTTACATTCAAATCAGAACAATGATGAATCTCAATTTGAAGATTAAATGCTCTCACTGCTTTTCATTGTGATTTCTTGGCTAAAAGAGTGTCTCCTATATTCCATAGTTTAAATTAACTTCTAATTTGTTCTCTAAAAGTATGAAATTCTTCTTATCTAAAAATACTTATTCTGGCTGATAAAGTATTTCCTCCTTACAAGAATATAACTCTTTGAGGACAGACTTATGAGTGTTTCAAATCATTCGTATATATCCTCATGGAAGAATTCACTGAACATGGCAATAACCTTATATAGAGGCTAAAAAGTCATCGCCTTGACACACTTCTGATAATTTCTTGTCTTAAGATAATTTTATATTATCTAAAGAGTCTGTTGGCTCTTACAACTCTGGCCACTCATTCATTTCTCAGTATGAATGAATGAATTTAATAAATCACTTTCACCTATTTTTATTAATTAAAAGGAGAGGCTCAACAGAATGTTTTAGGCTTAAGAAAATTAAATTCATTCCTGTCATTTGTAACTACCTTTGTAACTATCATATATTCTAAGAAGTATCTTCAGTAATAAGTTCCCATGTGAATTTTTCAAAAGGATTTAATTGTTAATTTTCCCTCCCCATACTCCCTTCTCTACCATACTCTCCCATTTACTGCCCAATTTATCCCTTCTTATTTTATTATTCTCCTGCCCCATTTTATATCACTGCATTATATCTCTATTCCTCTGGCCACTTACTAGTTTGCTGACTTCAATATTTTAACAATACAAACACACATGTTTATGTATTCAAAGCTAGCTTGCACATATGAGAGAGAACATGGGACATTCGCCAATCTGGATCAGCTTATGTCACTCAGGATTATTGCTTCCAGTTTCATCTATTAACCTAATAATTTTATTTCTTAACAGCTGAGTAACATTCCATTTTGTAAATATGCCATATTTTCATTTTTCATTCACCGGTGCTAGGAATGGGCACCTTCTTTTCATGTTTAGACCAGTGAGTTCTCATAGACCCTCAGACAAATTTGGCTGTTTCCATTGGTCTTGGTTGCTCTCCAGAACTTTACTGTATAACCCTATTGCAGAAGACACCACATATGTGAGTAATAGAACAAATCTGGAGAAATCAAACTTCATCTCTACTGCCTTACCTTCATACTACTGAAAGCTGCCATACTATTAAAAGAGAAAACTGGAAATGTTTCCAGACAGCCCAAAACTTACAGAAGAGGTGAAGGCTTGTCAAACCATTTCTGGGTACGCATGATACCCATTGGCCTCAAAATTTAGGCCCACCCCAAAGCCATTTGATTTTTCAAATTGTGTGGACATGTTTTAAAATTTCAGAGTCTAAGGAAATCTTCTAAGCTGTAAATTTCTAACCTTACCTAAATCTGAAAGCAAGCCTCCAAACCTCACTCTAACTACCCCAAACAGCAGAGCATGCTGCTCAGAGGGAACCTCACTGTCCTCTGTAAAGTTCTTGGGGAGTGGTGTATTAACAGTAAAGAGCAGACCACAGCTCCTTTTCTGCATACTCAGTCCCTTGTTTCTGCTATGTGTGTTCTGACCAAATTTCCAAGCTGCAGCCTTGGCTTCTGATATCCTCTTGTTCCCACTAAAAGCCTGAGACTAAATAACCAAGACTTCAAGAGTGCTGAGGACGATTCTGCTATAATGCACACTTCAGAGTGCTGTTCTGCCTGGACACTCCCTCCTGTCGTCTGGTTCCCTCAATTTGTTGTGTATTTAATGCTATTATTTCTTTTGTACATCTACACCATGTTCAATGGAAATGGCATAATTAGAAGTGGAAAACATTTTGTTGTCTTCTTGCATTTATTTATGTTCAAAGGATCATGTAAAGTTCTGCTACATTAAAATTTAATTCAAAAGAAAAAAAAGAAAAGAAAACTAATCACTAATATGGTTATTAGACAGATAAAGGGAGAAAAAATGTTGAAAATTTTAACATATATATTGTATTCAAGAATTCCAAAAGTTACAGTACCAAGATAAATATAGACAGGGTTTGACTGAGATGTTTTTGGACATTTGTTAGAAAATACTTGATAATACAGGTGACAAAATGCATGAAATCCTATGGGTGGGTTACTGAGGAGTGTGGATAGGAAAGGAGTGGCTAAATGTGATTAAAGATTATTGTATAAATCCACATAAATGCAATAAAAAATAAAATAAGGATTAAAGTTCATGGACAGGCTGCCAATGTTCAGCTTCACACCACATACCTTGGTTAATCTGGGCTGTGTGGCCTTGAGCATCCAAAAGAAAAGTATAACCAGAAATAATCAGAAAGGCCTGAGAAGTTGTACTTAAGATATAAAACTTGAGATCTTAGTAAAAAGACAAAAATTTTTAAAAAGAGAGAGCACTGTTGTTTTGTCTGTCTTCAATTCTTAATGGCAAGTGCATCTACTCTGTGACTGCCACTGATTTTGCCATTCTTCAAAGACATGAGACACAGCTTTTTAACCCTCCAATACGGACTGAAGACTCACGTGTCTCCAAGAATCCTCCAAATGTTAAATGCCAGATGGGGACTACTGAGATACCCAGCTTGTGAACTGAGTAGCTACAGGAATTTCAGCCTCTTCAGAGTATAGACTGCCATTGTTGGACTACCCAGGCTGTATCATGGAGGTCAGTACAGGAAGATCAAGACAGGACACATGCTTCTTGGACTGCATTTGAGTGACCACGAGAGGGAAAGACCCCAGTGTGGAGCACAAAGGCAAAATTGATGGTTGTTTGGGCTTGCCAAGGAGGAACCTTCAAACACTTCCTTAAGGAAAACATGATACCTTTTAGAAAAAAAAAAAAAAAAAAGAAAGAAAAGAGAGAGAGAGAAAGAAAATCCTCCAACTCAGGTGAAATGTGTATGTACATATGTATATATTTATGTATGTAAATATTTATGTATGTTATTTATATATGTGTATATTTGTATGTATATATGTATGAAAAGCAAAGCAGGTTGGGGAAAAAAAACTGGGGAAAAAAAAGAAACGACTAAAACAATGAAGTTCTCCCCAAAACAGTGAGTCTCTGCTTAAAAAAAAAACTCTGGAAAGACTCAGGGGGATGCAGGACATGTATGGCGGAGTGCAGGAGCATGGTTGGGGTGGGGGGCATGGAAAGGGAAGTGACTCTAAATTCGATTGAGAAATGATGTATGATGTATGGAAATACTTTAATAACAATAATAAATTTAAAAACTTTATTTAAAAAACAAATGTATTTAACCATAAACTCGATAAGCCAGGAGATAAGGCCAGGAAGGCAGTGAGCAGCACGCTCTACAGACCCACTGTCAATGTTCTGTTGTTTTAGCATGAATAAAATCAAGGTATTTTTTTTCAAAAAAAAGCATAAAATGTTATTATTGACCTGTTTAAAATGAAAATGTTGATTTATCCCATAGAATAAAACATTTTCAAAGTATTTTACCTGACTATATCTACAAGCTAAGTAGATTCTTTTTCATTCTTCAAAATCAACTCTATTTTCAATATGACATATTAACTTCAACATATAATTTTTTCATATTACTTCAGACATTTAATCAGTGACATGAGAATTGTCCACCTATTTATGGAGCTCCTTGATTGAAATGTTAACAAAATAGCCTATCTCCTTAACATAAATTCATAACTTTTCAGTTATATACTTTAAAAAAAACACTTTACTAATTTTTTATTTTATGTGTATGAGTGTATTGCCTGCATTAGGTAAGTGCACCAGAGTTTTGCAATGCTTGTAGTGTCAGAAGAAGGCATCAGATCCCTTGGAACTGGAGTTGTGGATGGTGGTGAGCCACCATATAAGCACTGGGAATTGAACCCAAGTTCTCTGGAAGAGAAGCCAATGTCCTTAACCACTGAGCCATCTCTCCATACCCCTCAGTTATATTCTTATAAATGTTATGAAAATATGCTCAGAGTCGAGGCAGACCTGCCTGGTCCCTGGGGGCATAACACCTGTCCCCAGAAATCCTAGCACGGACTGCAGACACCCTCCTGAAGGCAGTGAGGTTCTGGTGAGTCAAGGCAAACTTTCAACCCAACCCAATGAGCCCCCCACCCCACCCCCATCATCCTGGTAGAGCTCTGATACAGAGAACCTAACAGGCTGAATATTGGTGATTATAGTCTGTGCAGCCAACATTGAGGTGCAAGAATTCAAAGAAACAAACAGACAAATCGACATGCCAAAGACACAAAGAAAAAACAACATGGGAAAAGCTCATAATAAATCCACACCAAACTCTACCAGCCCTACAGAAGATCCCTACAATGAGAACTCCGAGGAAAGAAGCCAAGACACCAACCTTAGAAGAACAACTGCAGACACATTCAAAGAAATCAGAAAACTAAGGGAAGAGAATGAAAAACTCAGGAAGGACCTAGATGGAGATAGTGACAAACGGTGGAAAAAACTAAGAGGAGAGATTGAAAAACTCAAGAAGGACCTAGAGGGAGAGAATGACAAACTCCAGAAGGAAATCAAAACACTGAAAAGATCCCAGGCCAAAATGAAAAAGAAAATGACCAAAGAACCAAGAAGCTGCAACATGAGTATGACAGGCTCCAGAGGGAAGTGGGTAATCTAAATAAATCACAAGTTGAAATGACAAAGGATATTGAACATTCATCCAACCACCAGGAAAGGATGGGAAAAAGCCTCAGAAGCAGAATGGAAGAAGCAGAAAAAAAGAATACCAGACCCACAGCATAATACAGAGCAAATAGAAAGCTCAAGTAAAGATTATGAAAAATTTAAAAAAAACACAAGAGTGGAACAACCAGGAAATGTGGGACACTATGAAAAGACCAAACCTCCACATTATAGGGATAGAGGAGGGAGAGGAGTCCCCAAGACAACACTATTGACCAGATCTTCAACAGTATAACAGAAAAAAAAATTCCCAAACGGAAAAAAGATAGTCCCACACAAATTCAAAAAGCACATAGAATACCAAATAGACAGGGCCAGAAAAGAAACTCCCCACCCCATATAATTGTTAAAAAAATAGATGCTCGAAACAAAGACAAAATATTGAAAGCCACAAGAGAAAAACCACAAGTTACATAAGGAGAAACCCATCAGAATCACAGCTGATTTCTCAGTCCAAATGATGAAAGCTAGAAGAAAGAGGACCAAATTACTACCTGTGCTAAATGACTTTAGATGCCAACCCAGACTACTATATCCATCAAAAATGTTAATTATAGTTGAAGGAGAAAGAAAAATCTTTCATGAAATAAACAAGATGAAACAATACACTTCAGAAAATCCTTGAAGCAATCCAAAGAACAGAGGAAAAAAGCAACTATCCCTAAGCAATTAAAAAGAGAAATCAACAAAATCATAACAAAGTAAATATAAACATACACCAAGAATGCAAACAAAAAATAAGGTAAAAGGAAGCAACACACATTTCTCAATAATAACTTTAAATACTAATGGTCTAAACTCCCTAATCAAAAAGCATAGACTTGGAGAATGGATTACAAAACTGAACCCTTCCATATGCTGTCTACAAGAAACCCATCTCATCCACAAGGATAGACACTACCTTAGAGTGAAAGGATGAAAAAAATATATTCCAAGCAAATGGTACTAAGAAACAAGCTGGAGTGGCTATTCTAATATCAGATAAAGTAGATCTCAAAGTAAAATTAGTCAGAAGAGACAAAGAGGGCCATTACATCCTTGTCAAAGGAAAAATGAACCATGAAGAATTCATAATCCTAAATATCTATGCACCAAACTCTAGTGCACCTAACTTTATAAACACACAACTCTGCAGGACCTCAAGACACAGATTAATCCTAATAAACTAATAGTGGGAGACTTCAACACCCCAATGAGCCCCTTGGATAGATCAACAAGACAAAAATTAAACAGAGAGACATCAGAACTGAACAATACAATACATTAAATGGACCTCACAGACATCTACAGAATATTCCACCCAAATACCAGAGAATATACTTTTTACTCAGCACCTCACAGGACATTTTCCAAAATTGACCACATACTGGGGCACAAAAGGAATCTCAACAAATACAAAAGGATAAAAATTATTCCATGAATTCTATCAGATCACTTGAGTGCAATAAAGCTCAATATGGATACCAGAATAAGTCCAACTAGCTACAAGAACACATGGAGACTAAACAACACAATCCTGAATAATGAATGGGTCAGGGAAGAAATAAAAAGTGAAATAAAAATATTCATGGAAGTGAACAAAAAAGACAGTACAACCCAACAAAACCTGTGGGATACTTTAAAAGCAGTCTTGAGAGGGAAATATATAGCCCTAAGTGCCCACATCAAAAAAACAGAAAGGGAACAAATAAACAATCTAACTCTGCACCTGAAAACACCTGAGAGACAACAAAAAATGAAGCCTAAGCTCAACAGACAGGAAGAAATAACAAAAATTGAGCAGAAATCAATGAAATAGAAACAAAGAAAACAATACATAAAATCAATGAATCCAAAAGCTGGTTCTCTGAAAAGATAAACAAAATAGACAGACCTCTAGACCAGTTAACAAAAAAAGAGAGAGAGAGAGAGAGAGAGAGAGAGAGAGAGAGCAACTCCAACTCAATAGTATTCATGATGAAAGGGGAATCATCATACCAGACAAAGATCCAGACAATCACACGGGAATACTTCAAAAACCTATACTCCACTAAATTTGAAAACCTAAGAGAAATGGATGAATATCTGAAATCTTGGGAACCAACAAAGCTTAACCAAGAAGAGATTGACAGTTTAAACAGACCCATAATATTTGAGGAAATTGAAGATGTAATTAAAAACCTCCCAACTAAAAAAAGCCTCAGTCCAGATGG
>VZQC01003657.1:93959-107755 GCA_009823505.1 Rhizomys pruinosus
AAAAAAAAAAAAAAAAAAAAACAGAAAGGGAACAATAAACGATCTAACACTGCAGCTAAAAACACTTGAGAGACAACAACAACAAATTATCCCTAAACCCAACAGACAAGAAGAAATAACAAAAATCAGAGGAGAAATCAATGAAACAGAAACAAAGAAAACAGTACATAAAATCAACAAATCCAAAAGCTGGTTCTTTGAAAAAATAAACAAAATAGACAGACCTCTAGCCCAGTTAACCAAAAAAAGTGAGAGAAACTCCAAATCAATAGTATTCATGATGAAAGGGGAAACATCAAAACAGACAAAGAAAAGATCCAGACAATCATATGGGAATACTTCAAAAATTTATACTCCTCTAAATTTGAAAACCTAAGAGAAATGGATGAATATCTGAAATCCTGGGAACCAACAAATCTTAACCAAGAAGAGATTGACAATTTAAACATACCTATAATATTTGAGGAAATTGAAGATGTAGTTAAAAAACTCCCAAGTACAAAAAGCCCCGGTCCAGATTGTTTCATGGCAGAATTCTATAAAACATTTAAAGAGGTCCTACAACCATTGCTACTCAAACTGTTTAAAAGGATTCAGAGGGAATTCTCCCAAACCCCTCCTATGAAGCCAGCATCATTCTAATACCAAAACCAGGCAAAGATGCAAGCAAAAAAGAAAGCTATAGACCCATCTCACTAATGAATATGGATGCAAAAATTCTCAACAAAATACTTGAAAAATGCATAGAGACCTACATCAAAAAGATCATCCATCATGATCAAGTTGGATTCATAACAGAGATGCAGGGATGGTTCAACATACATAAATCAATAAATATCATAAAACACATAAATGGACTGAAAGACAAAAACCAAATGATCATCTCAATTGATGCAGAAAAAGCCTTTGACAAGATCCAGCACCCCTTCATGTTTAAAATCCTAGAGGGGATAGGACTGAAAGGAACATACCTCAACATGATCAAAGCCATATATAGCAAACTGACTGCGAAAATCATCCTAATTTAGAAACATTTTCCTTAAAGGTGGGAACCCAGCAAGGCTGTCCCCTATCACCACTCCTCTTAAACATAGTGTTTGAAACACTTGATAGGGCAATAAGACAAGATAAGGAAATTAAAGGAGTACTAATCAGAAAAGAAGAAGTTAAGCTATCCCTTTTTGCAGATGATATGATAGTTTACCTACAGGATGCTAAAAGCTCCACCAGAAAACTTCTAGAAATGATTAAGAGTTTTAGTAAAGTGTCAGGAAACAAAATTAACGTAGAAAAATCAGCAGCCTTTCTTTACACCAGCACAAGTGTAGAAGGAATATAAGAAGACCTTCCCACTCACAATAGCTTCAAAAATAATAAGATACCTGGGAACAAACCTAACCAAAGAGACCAAAGACCTCTACAATAAAAATTTTAAACCCCTGAAGAATGATATTGAAAATGACATCTAAAGATGGAAAGACCGCCCATGCTCATGGATTGGGAAAAATTAATATTGTGAAAATGTCCATTTTATTCAAATTGATAGATAGATTCAATGCAATCCCAATCAAAATCCCTATGAGCATCTTCACTGACTTGGAAAAAAAATTGTTAAATCCATATGGAAAAACAAAAGACCCCAAATAGCTAAAGCAACCCTGAGTGAAAAATGCAATACAGGGGGGATTCCCTATCAGACTTCAAACTATTACAGGGCCATAGTCATAAAGACAGATTTGTACTGGCACAAAAACAGACCTGTTGACCAATGGATCCAAACTTGAGCTCATACAATTTCAGCCACCTCATATTTGACAAAGGGGCAAAAAACCTCAGTGGAGGAAGGATATCATCTTCAGCAAATGGTGCTGGCAAAATTGGATCATCATCTGTAGAAGAACAAAATTAAACCCCTACCTTTCACCTTATACAAAAATCAACTCCAAGTGGATCAAAGATCTCAACGTGAAACCTGAAGCCCTAAAGGTGATAGAAGAAAAAGTTGGCAACAACCTACAAGACATAGGAGTAGGAAAAGTCTTTCTAAGTCAGACAGCAGCAGCACAGGAAGTAAGGCCAACAGTCGACAAATGGGACCTCATAAAACTCAAAAGCTTCTGCACAGCAAAGGAAACAATCAAGGAGGTGAAGAGAAAACCCACAGAGTAGGAGAAAATCTTTACCAGTGATACATCTGACAGAGCATTAACATCAAGAATATATAAACTCCACAAAAAACAAAGAAGTAAGAAGACAAATGACCTTTAACTTTTTTTTTTCCCAAGATTGAGTAAAAGACTGAACAAGTCTTCACCATTGAGAATTAAGTTATGGCTGAAAAACATCTTTCTTTTTTTTTTTTTTTTTTTAAATTTATTTTTATGTGTATGAATTGTATTGCCTGCATGAGGTGCTGTTGTACCCATGTCGTGCAATGACCGCGGAGGTCAGAAGAGGGTCTCGGATTCCCCTGGAACTGGAGCTCTCCTGGAATTGGAGTACAGACGCTCTTTATCCGCCATGTGGTGCTGGGGATCGAACCCGCGGTCCCTCTGCAAGAGCGTCGGTGCTCTTAACTGCTCGGCTATCTCTCCAGCCCCCTGAGAAACATCTTAAAAAAAAAAAAAAAAAAAAAAAAAAAAAAAAAAAAAGAAATTTAAAAAAAAAAACACTCTCGGGATATCATCTAACTCCAATACGACTAGCTAAAATCAAGAAAACAAAAGAAAACAGATGCTGGAGAGGTTTTGGGGAAAGGGGAACACTCATCCACTGCTGGTGGGAATGTAAACTTGTACAACTACTATCGAAAGCAGGGTGGAAAACCCTTAAAAGACTCGGAATGACCCTAAACCTGACCCAGTCATACAACTTGTGCTGGATAGCTTTAGTGTCAACTTGACACACCTGGGTTGAGGGGGCCTCATTTGGGGAATTGGCTCCATTGGATTGGTCTGTGGCCATGTCTGTGGAGTATTGTCTTGATTGTCAGGCAATGTAGGAGAGCCCAGCCCACAATGAGTAGAGCCACCCTAGGCAGGTTTTTGTGTACCATATAAGAAGGTAGGCTGGGCATGAGCCAGAAGAGCAAGCCAGTGAACAGCATTCATCCATGGCCTGTGCTTCAGCTCCTGCCTCCAGGTTCCTGCCCTGAGTTCCTGCCTTGGGCTCCCTGAGTGATGAACTGTGACCCAGGAGATGTAAGCTGAATAAACCCTTTCCTCCCCAAGTTGGTGTTGGTCAGAGTGTTTTGTCACAGCAAAGGAAGACAAACTAGAACAGAAATTGGTACCAAGAGTGGGGTATTGCTGTGACAGACCTGACCTTGGTGTTTTGGGGAAGGATTGTGGAAGCGTTTAGAAGTTTGGGCTAGAAAAATCATTGAATGCCTAAAGATCGTGGCTGTGGAACTTGGAACAGTTTTGCTGAAAGAGTTGTAGACGATGGAGGCCTGGCTTGTGAAGTTTCTAGTTGCAAAGGAAAGCAGAGATCATCAGTACTGTTTAATCTGTGGGTTCTGGTCAGCTGGGGCTGAAGAATCAGCTGTAAGTAACAAGAGACCAGAACCTGAAGTGAAATCTTTGTTGTACTGGGACAATTGGTGCTGGTTATCTGGGGCTGAAAAATCAGCTCTAAGTAACAAGACACCAGCATCACTGGGTGAAATCTTCTGGGAAGAATTTCTTCAGTGTCAGCACACAGAAGCTATGATCCAGAAGGGGCTGAGCCTCCATCTCAAGCAAGAAGCAGGACTTGGTAGTGTGTAGGAGTCTCCTATATGGTTCTGGTGCTGAAATTTGAGAGGGTCACAGAGAGCAGCTGAAGCTTGGCACTGTGAGAGGTCAGGAAAGACCATTGGTGGAAGTGCACCTCGGTTGCTGTGAAGACCCTAGGATTACAGGGGTCATGGAGGGAAGCTGAGGCTTTGTACCAGGAGAGGTCAGAAGAGTCCATTGGTGAAGGTGCTGCCTCAGTTTCAGTGGTGACCCCAGCTTTTTGGAGATGCCAGAACCATGGGACAACCACCAAGAGCAGCAGCAGATGTGGAATGGAGTTGGCCTCGGTATAAGAAGGCAGGCTGGGCATGAGCCAGGGGAGCAAGCCAGTGAACAGCATTCCTCCATGGCCTGTGCTTCAGCTCCTGCCTCCAGGTTCCTGCCCTGAGTTCCTGCCTTGGGCTCCCTTAGTGATGAACTGTGACCCAGGAGATGTAAGCTGAATAAACCCTTTCCTCCCCAAGTTGGTGTCTGTTAGAGTGTTTTGTCACAGCAATGGAAGAGAAACTAGAACACCACTCCTGGGTATATACCCCAAAGACTCATCCTACCACAAAGATACATGCACATCCATGTTTATTGCAGCTCTCTTTACAATAGTGGAGAACTGGAACCAACCCAAATATCCCTCAACAGAAAAATGGATGAAAAAACTATAGTAAATTTATACAATGGAGTACTATTCAGCAGTAAAGAAGGATGACATCATGAAGTTTGCCGGTAAATGGGTGAAGCTCGATGCCATTATGCCAAGTGAAGTAACACAGTCCCAGAAAGACAAATAGAGAATGTTTTCCCTCATTTGTGGATGCTAACACCAAATCCCCCAGAGGAAAGGCAAGTTGAATGACATTATTGTTATATTTCTGTTTATTTGAAAGCAACTATGTTATTATAATGTGAATCTCTAGAATCCACCCACCAATTATTTTAAGACTCTGTAATTACTGTATATGGGTGAAGACTATGTATCCATATTTTAGAGTAATATAAATTTAATGGAGGAAAATGTGAATTCTTAAGCATTAAAAAAAAAGACAGAGATAGATGCAGGACAGTTATGGCAGAATGCATGATCTGGGGTGGGGTGGGGTGGGGAAAGAGGAGTATGCCTGAACTGAATTGAAAAATGATGTATGAAATACACAAAACATTAATAAAAATAAAAAAGAAAAAATATTGAAAAAGAAAAAAATAAATATGCTCTATCAACATGTCATAAATTTTATAATCACACAGATATTTATATCCAAAATCATTATTGAATATATTAAATATGTAATATTTGTATATTAATTAGATCTAACAAGGCTATTTATGTATATTCATGAGCAAACAAAGGAAAATATCTTCCAAAATGAAATTATAACCTACAAAAGTAAACTCTGGAAGAAATTTTAAGTATAATTTTCTAATAAATATCCTGAAAACACTTATGGCAGACTCACTTATGTTTTAATCTTCATTTAATATGCATTTTATT
This sequence comes from Rhizomys pruinosus, assembly GCA_009823505.1. Taxonomy (NCBI): domain Eukaryota; kingdom Metazoa; phylum Chordata; class Mammalia; order Rodentia; family Spalacidae; genus Rhizomys; species Rhizomys pruinosus. The sequence goes on from VZQC01003657.1 coordinate 99,219, forward strand.
AATGTTACAGTTCTATCAGAAATAAAAGCTAAGATATATTATCTAGGATGATTGAGTATTTAAAAAGTTGGGCATTTTCAGTTTGGGAAGGTTTAAGTCTGCTATAGAAAGAGTATGAGGCTAGAATGATGTTTTTTCTACATGGCATGCTTAGGGGGACACAAGTCTGTGAAAGTCTGCACTGTAGTTGCTACATTGCAAACTGACACTTCTCATCTCATGATATTGAACAAATTAATTGACCTCTTTGCCCTCATTTAAAAAAAGTCTGTCAAATGGAAATCAACATAGCAGTTAAGCTACAAGTTGATATGAGAATCAAATAACATCCTATTTTAAGGCAATTAGGACTATATCAAGAATTGAGCCAGCACAATATAATTATAGCTATTCATCTTTATAAAATAGCTTTTAAGAAATAATTTCCCACATTCAGGCATGAGGCATGAATTCACACACACACACACACACACACACACACACACACATATACACACACACACACACACATCATCATCAAGGAGTTCTAGGACATAGGAGCACTCGTCAAAAAGGCAAAAAGGAAAAGATTGTGTTTTCATGAACAATGTGGTTTACTTCTTAAACAGAATCATTTGAAAAGGGAAGATAGTAGAAAATAGGCAAGACAGGAAATTTGGATGAAGGAGACAGTTCTCAATATATATATTGATCTTACTTTGCTTGCACCAAAAGACAGCACTAACTTATACTTTTATTTCAAAAATATGCAAGAGACATTCCCAAGCAGCTACTGATTATGTCAGCTACGTGTCATGGTGTAAAGAAATAGAAAGGCACAATAGTTTTTTTTTTTTAGAATCCTAGTCTCCTAAAACAGGAAAAATGGAACCTCAGTTTCTCCAATCGAATGCTCAGTATGACATAATAATGCTCTCAGTACTTACTGGTCAAGGAAATAAGGAAGATCACATGCAGCTTCAGAGACAAGGAACATTTTAAGAAGGAAATAGCATTTAAGGATCCTGAGAACAGTTAAGATTCAGTATCTGAAAATGTATTTTACAGTATCCTTCCATGTTTTCAATGGAATGTCATAGTCCATTCCTCCCCTTCAGCAGTATAAGGTGATCTCCATAATTATCTAGTTCCCAATAAGAAAGAGATTACCATTGTAATCTGGTTGAGCTTGCCGTCCTCTTTAATTGTGTCTTCCAATTAAATGAGAAATTTGACTGAAGAATCTTCTAACACACTGACATTGGTAACCTATGCAAGATGTGGCTTTATCTGGACAACAGCTCTGATTTTTCTTCAGCAGGGATGATAAAGTTGGACGTCCCACTAAATATGTACCCACACATTAAAAAACAGAATAACCTTAAATTATTTAATATAATTTAAAAACTGAAATAATGCAACAGTTACATAGATCTACACTGGAAACAATTTTATAATTCTTATTAAAATTGCATATTATGAAGCATGAATTTTAAATGTTATTTGGTAAACAAAAGGTAAATGTTTATCAAAAATTCTTCAGTTTGACTTTGGCTTATAAACTTTCCCATGTGAAAGATATTAACAAAAGAACATACATTATTCAAGACGGAAGCTCTGGCAGACCATGGTGACCTCAAGAAAGCTAGAAAATGCAGCTTTGCATACTGTATACCAAGAAAGGCACTAAATAAGTGACCCTGATTCTGAACTCTACAGAGATGTGTTTTTCTTAACCTCTATTGCTCAGTTCAATACTAAGGATTCCATTCTCTAGCCATCTTTTTCCCCTAGCTTGTCTTGCTCAGAATTTCTTCAGATAACAAGATATAACAGGCTATAAAGGATAATCAGAAAATTGAATGTCCACTGGAAATTGAAGAATACAAAGTAACATGAAGGATAAAAGACACTTTGTAAAGGAAAGAACAAGATGGAATCTAGCTCTGCCCTTTAATGACACTGTTAACTTGGCAAACCACTTGAGCTCCCTTAAGCATCACCATTAAGTTGACCTGTGATGCCTTCTGTGAGTTGTTGCAAAGGTTAAATTTGATGACAAGCTTGGGATAGTGAAATAATATTTCATATATCTAATATTCTCTAATATAGGTTCTTTAATTCTCTATGGAAGTCATAAGTATGGGAATATATTTTCAATCTAACCAATAATTTAAAATTATTTCTGTTTTTTGGATATGCTTTTCCTGAGACAAAGTCTTATGTAGCCCAAGGGGGACTTGAATTCTTCATGTAGACTAGGATGGTTTTAAAATTCTTATCCTCCTGTCCCAACATATCCTAAGTGTTGAGGTTAAATACATGTGCCACCATGCTTAAGATATGCAGTGATGGGGATCAAATCCAAGGCCTTGTGCATGCTAAGCCAGCACTCTTTCAGCTGAGATATATCCTGTCTCATGAATTTATTTTATCTTAATTCTTGTTCTATTTCATGGAACCTTCCATAATATCTATTCCTTGCACAAGTACACTCCTATATATGTCTCATTCTAAAACTCTATTTTTTCTTTGTCTCCTTTTTTCAACAGAAATCCTGAAATACTAAATATATGTTCATTAATGTTCTACCATGAGTTCTCCTCTACAATATGAATAGTTTTAGATTCATGGACACAAATGAAATTTCACAAATTAAATCAAGTAAAAATGTCTTCTTCCACAACAAAGGTTTTTATGGAAATTTTGTGCATTTCGTACAATTTAACCATAATTAGACCCTTTTTCTTATCTGTCCCCTGATAGTGCCCCAGGATTTCATGCATTCTGAGCATCTCCATTTGTCCTTTTTTAATTTTTTCTTGAGCATTTGTATATTTAATACAATGGTTCCTAAATAAAATCAGCTCCCCATGTCCCAACTCCCATCAGAACTCATGCATTACATCATTCAAGTTAATCCTTATTCACTCAAGCATTTAATCTCAGATGTCCTTCTGTGAAAATTCATTCACTGGAGTCTAGTCAGCACACCTGGAAATATTAAGTGAGGTATACTCTTCATCGCCCACCAGTAATCAGTCCCCAGTTGTTCTCATTCCAGAGCCAGTCACAAACCCATTTCCCTTGCTCAACTGTGAGACCTTGTCTGAGTTGGTATGGATCCCATTCCTAAAGCCAGCATTGCCACAAGTTCATATGTGAAAGCTTTCAGTAGTCTGTAAGCCTCCACTTCTGGATGTTCATGCACTGGCCCAGGCTCTTCCAAACTTTTCATTCCCTCTTCCAAAATGATCCTTGAGCCGTGGGTGAGTGTGGTTTAATATAGGAGTTCTATCAAGGGATACCCTTTGTGGAGGTTCCATTCTTTGAAAATTGGCTAGTTGTGGGCTTATATGTGCATCACCTCTGTCATATAAGGAAGCTTCACTGGTAAGAATTGAGGGATGCACTCATTTCTCTCTGCCTCTCATTCTCCTATGTTCCAGGAAGCTTAGTGTAAAGGTTCAATTGTAGATGTGTCTCCTAAGATTAAACATCTTTCAGCTATATATTTTCTGTGTCTGACCATTTGTGCAATTTTGTTGTAGCTTCCATCTGTTGCAAAGAGAAACTTCTTTGATGAGTGATGTGCATATGCTTCTCTGTAAATATAAGATTCCATTTTTATTATATGGTAAGAATTTCATTTGTCTAGCGCTATGACACCAATAGGGGTTCTCTAGGATCTACGGCCTCTCCAGCCCTGTGAATTTGGCTGGGTGGCAGTAGGGAGTTCACTCCCATTTTGAGGGCTTTAAGTCCAATTAGATAGCTGTTGATTAGCTCCCAGATAATAGTGCTGTGACTTCAATGATAGAGGTTGTTTTCTGTGGTTGTTATGGTTATTAGGCTTTAGGTCTGGGCTGTACCACTGATTGATTTTCATCCTTAGCAGTGTGCATATTACCTAGTATTATGATACCTAAACGTCAAGTAGAAGGATTCCACAACAGTTCCTGTTCCATTACTCTAAATCCCATTCCAAAAATATGTCCAGACTTGAGCAGTAAGGCTTATTTCCTATTTCTGATAGATGATCAAGAGCTTTGGCAATAGCCTGTGTTATCTCTTGGCTCACTCTCACCAACCACTTAAATGAATGTGTCTTCTGTCTGGCACTGGGTTCCTTGCATTACAGCCTCCAGGTATACTTGTGCACTAATGTTCAGAAAGCGTATTTGTATTCCTCATAGAGTTTTGGGCTTCACATTGCCCCCTGTGTTCCCTAGCCACTCAAGTCCAATTATCTTTATTGTTTCTTCTTCCCTTCCCACATCCCTCCTCCTTCAGCAGCCCCATTATACCTACCCTATCCCTGTCCTGAGTTCCCTTGCCCTGCATTACCAACCCCTCCATATGACCCTAACTCTTCTCCTCCCAATACAACACTCCCACTTTCCTCACCCCCCCCAGGAACATCTGTTTCTTACTATCCCCATCTTTCAGGCTCTTTAGTTTCCTTTATCTCCATGTATCCTTTCCATTTATTTGCTCCCTGGTGTTACATCAAGATATACACTCATGTATAGGGGATTGGTGCTTTGATCTACAAATGAGGGGGCTACACACATTTCTTTGTTTTCTGCCTTTGTGTTACTTCACTTAGTATCACACACCCTAGTTCCATCTATTTACCTGAGAATTTCATTTCATCTACCCCAATCAGACTGGCTAAGATCAAGAGAGTGAAGGACCCCAAAGGCTGGGGAGGATATGGAGAAAGGGGAACACTCATTTACTGCAGATGAGAATGAAAACTAGTGGAGCCACTATGGAAGCCAGTGTGAGTGAGGTACTGTTATAAAAAGTAAAAATTAACATATCATATGACCCAGTTGCAGCAATCCTTGGCATAGACCCAAAAGACTTATCATACACTGAAGATAACTTTGCATCCATGTTTGTTGCTGCTGTCTTGGAATCAACCTAAATGTCCCACAACTGATGAATGGATAATGAAAATGTGATACATGTCTACATAATTGTGTACGACTAAGCAGTAATAACCAACAAGCTTAGCTTACATGTTAAATATAGTTTATTTGCAAATAGAAAAATTATCTTCATGCAAGAATGCCATATCCGGGCTGGAGAGATGGCTTAGCAATTAAGAGCACCGACCGCTCTTACAGAGGACCCGGGTTCTATCCCCAGCACCCATATGGCGGCCGAGAACCATCTGAAACTCCAGTTCCAGGAGAACTCCAGTTCCAGGGGAATCCGACACCCTCTTCTGACCTCTGCGGCATTGCACGACATGGGTGCACAGACCTGCATGCAGACAGTATATTAATACACATACAGAAATAAATAAAATTAATAAAAAAATTTTTAATAAAAAAATAAAAAAGAATGCCATATCCAAACCTATCATTTTTATTTTCAAATATAGTACTCTATAGCATTTTACAAAATCTGAAAAACACGTTTTCAGTGGTATCAATCTATTGCAAAAAGGACTTTCTTTGATGAGTGGTGAGAGATATACTTATCTGTAGGAATATGGAAAAGTACTTAGGATATAGTAAGAAATGATATTGCTCAAAATGCAGAGAATAGGTGATGGTTGGAGGCTCAGTCCCTAAGAAAGACACCTACAATGCAACCTCTACACTTAACATCTAGCACCACACAGCAGAAGAGGGGACAGAAAGATTTTAAGAGACAGGGACCAGGATGTCTGCTGCTAGTCTTCTAGACATGACAGGGAACCTGCATTCATGAAATCTCAACAATATGGTTGCCTAAACAAGACCTGCATAATGACAGCACCAGTTGACATGCCAATCTGGATGGGGAAAAAATTCACACAGTTTCACCTCCAGATGAAGAAATATAGGCATTCAATGGCTGCTGAGAAAGGATCAATTTTCCTTAGTGACAAGTTCCATGACAGGTTATTCAATTTCAAGCGGTCATCCCTAAACACATGTATTATGTGCACTACTAAATGGATTCAATAGATTGTGTATGTATGTGTGTATGGGTGTGTGTGTGTAACAATAATAAGCAAAGAAGAGGTCACAAAATTGATAGTGGGTGACAGAAATGGGAAGAGTTGTAACAGGTAGAGGAAGGATTTGAAATTATGAAAAATTAAAAAAAGAAAAGAACACACCCCAAAGAAGATATTTCAATAAAAATATAATGAAGAAATTTTACACAAAAATTAATGTTGTTTTGCTTCTCACAATTCAATCCATCACCATTACTATCTGTAGTACATACTCCTACAATCTGATGTAACTCTCTTCTGCTGGGGAACAGGGAGGGGAGTTAGCAACCCAAGGTAGGTCCCAGCTGGTTACTTTTGCAGCCTGACTTGTTTGGCTACTGTCTTTCTTAGGTCCTTAGCCTGGAGTGGCAGACCGCCACCCTGTCTGGCCATGTCCACCCACCTGCTAAGGGACTGATGATCCCTGGACAGGAATTTCAGCCTAGTGACTGACTGGCTCTCCCTAGTCTACACTGCCAGCAATCAACTCTCCACAGCTGGTGACGTGATTGGTCTCTGTCCAGCCCCACGCTAGCACACCAGGCTAGTCATCTGATGGACCCTCTTCTAGCCCTTTATCACATGACCTTGAAATTCAGGTCTGTTCTTGCCTGTACATGTGCAAAGTAACATCCAGGGAATCCACTTTATTGTATGCTGCAGATCACGTTTATAGGCAGAATGATGTCATCTCACAGGGTCAGTCCCAGACCCCTGCATCATGCTGCCTTGCATACATCACCTGCTACTGCTCCACACAGCATCATGTACCAGGTCATAAGCTGCTGTCTCATGAGGTGGAGTCAGGGGAGTCACATAACCCTCACCTGTGCCCCTGAGGGATGCTGGCTGAAAATCTAGCCCATCCATACCTAACTCAAACTGGATTTCCCTACATCTATTTGCTCTGATTTCTGAGTTTATTTAAGTCCCTTAATTCCCATTGCTATTTTATTCCATTAATTTTTTTCACATTCACCAATCAACTAGTATACTGAAAGTAGCATCTCCTTTCATCTTCAAACTGTAAATTACTTTTCCTTTATTATTCACTATATAACCCACTGGTTACTAAACAGCTCATATTTCCTGACTAATCCAAAGCCCCAAATATCCTCTATTTAGCAACCATCCACCAGAGGATAAAACACAATATGAAGTGGACATTGTAAAATATTACACTAATAAGTTTTATACTGGTTGCATAACAACCCCATATCATTTGGGCATACTGGATTAAATAAAACAATATTTAAATGGTTTTATCTATTTCTCTAACTCTTCAGAAGTTTTTGTAAGTAGAGCTAGAGATGTAGCACAGTTAGCAGAGTGTTTGCCTAGCATGTATGATGTCCTGTGTTTGAGTCCCAGCATAGCATAAACTGGACATGAAGGTACATGTCTGTAATATAAGCAACTGGGATATGGGGCAGGCAAACCAGGGGTAAAAGGTAAGTTCATAGTTGTATACACAGAGAGAGGTCATGGCCAGCCTAGGTTACATAAGATCTTGTCTCACAAAAGGAAGGGAAGTAGATAAATTTGCTGAGTCTATAAAATTCTTGTCCTTCAAATATGAAGAAGTGAGTTTTATTACCAGCACTAAAAAATAGGTAATATGTGTACATGTTTGCAATCCTAAGGTAAATTACACCTGAAAAATGACAAACAAGATTGATCTCTCGCCTCTGTGTATGCACATAAAGAGATATTTAAAGTATGTGTGTGACCTGCACTCTGTTTCTATTACTCTATCTAATGCTTCTTTACTTTTTCTTGCCAGAGCCATCATTCTATAATAAAATTTCAATTTTATCATCACTAGGTATAAAAGGAAGAGTTTATTTGAGCTTACAATTGACAGTTCCAGGGAATTAGAGTCCACTGTGGTGGGAGGCATGGCGGCCGGGGCTGGAGCAGAAAGCCAAGGGTCACATCTAGTAATGAGCACAGGAAGTCAAGAGAGAGCAACTGGAGACTTCAAGGCTTGTTAAACTCACTAAGCCTGCCCCCAGTGACATACTTCCTCTAGCATGGCCACACCTTCTAAGACCTCCAAGAACAGTTCCACCAACTGGAGACAAATATCTGAATACGTAAAGCCTATGGGGGACACTCATTCAAGCCACCACATTCCACTCCCTGTCCCCCATAGGCTCATGACCATATAAAATGCAAAATGCATTTAGTCCAACCTTAAAAGTCCCCATAGTCTTTACCAGTTTCAATGCCATTCAAAAGTCTACAGTCCAATGTCTCTTCTGAGACTCAGGCCAATCTCCTAAACTGTAAGCTCCTGTAAAATCAAAAGACAAATTACATACTCCCAATGTACAGTGGAGCCTAATACACATTCCCATTCCAAAAGGGAGGAATAGAGGCATAGTGAGGAAATACTGGACCAAAATAAGACAAAAACCTGCAGGGCAAACACCAAGTCCAGTAGCTCCATGTGCGACTTCTGGGACTTGACTTCCAAAGGGCTTAGATGGCTCCGCTCTTCCAGCTTTGCTTGCAACATACATCTCTTTCTTAGGCTGGTACCACTCCCTGTATGCAG
>VZQC01003657.1:114956-143994 GCA_009823505.1 Rhizomys pruinosus
TTGAGTAGTAATGGTTGTAGACCTCTTTAAATGTTTTAAAGAATTCTGCTGTGAAACCACCTGGGCCCATGTTTTTTTTTTTTTTTTTTTTTAGTTGAGAGATTTTTATTACAACTTCAATTTCCTCAAATATCATGGGTCTGTTTAAACTGTCAATCTCTTCTTGTTTAAGCTTTGTTGGTTCCCAGGATATAAGATATTCATCCATTTCCCTTAGGTTTTCAAATTTAGTGGAGTGTAGGGTTTTGCAGTATTCCCATATGGTTGTCTGGATCTCTTCTTTATGTGTTAAGATGTTTCCCCTTTCATCATGGATACTATTGACTTGGAGTTGCTCTTTTTTTAACTGGGCTATACGTCTGTCTATTTTGTTTATCTTTTCAAAGAACCAGCTTTTGGCTTTGTTGATTCTATGTATTGTTTTCTTTGTTTCTATTTCATTGATTTCTGCTCTGATTTTTGTGATTTCTTCCTCTCTGTTGGGTTTGGGGTTCATTTGTTGTTGTCTCTCGGGTATTTTTTAGCTGCAGTGTTAGTTCAATTATTTGTCTTCTTTCTGCTTTTTTAATGTAGGCACTGGGATCTATAAAATTCCCTCTTAGAACTGCTTTTAAAGTATCCCATAAGTTTCGCAGTTTTGTATTATATTTTTCATTTAGTTCCAGGAATGTTGTTTCTTTCTTTATCCCTTCCTTGACCCATTCATTAGTCAGGAGTGTGTTGTTTAGTCTCCATGTTTTCCTGTAGATAGTTGGGCTTATTCTGGTGTCTATATTGAGCTTTATTGCACTGTGGTCTGATAGAATACTTGGAATAATTTCAATCCTTTTGTGTTTGTTGAGATTTCTTTTGTCTCCCAGTATGTGGTTGATTTTGGAGAATGTTCCATGAGGTGCTAAATAGAAATTATATTCTCTGGTGTTTGGGTGGAATATTCTAAAGATGTCTGTGAGGTCCATTTGGTATATTGTATTGTCCAGTTCTGATGTGTCTCTGTTTATTGTTTGACCTGCTGATCTATCCAAGGTGCTCAGTGGGGTGTTGAAGTCCCCAACTATTAGTGTGCTAGGATTAATCTGTGTCTTGAAGTCCTGCAGAGTAGTGTTTATAAAGTTAGTTGCACCAGAGTTTGATGCATAAACATTTAAGAGTGTTAAGTATTCATAGTTAATTGTTCCTATGACAAGGATAAAATGACCTTCTTTGTCTCTTTGATCAATTTTATTTTGAGATATATTTTGTCTGATATTAGAATAGCCACTCTGGCTTGTTTCTTGATACCATTCACTTGAAACATTTTTTTTTTTTGGTCTTTTCACTCTAAGGTGGTATCTGTCCTTGAGAGTGAGATAGGCTTCTTGTAGACAGCATATAGAAGGATTCTTGTTTCCTAACCCATTCTCCCAGTCTATGTCTTTTGATTGGGGAGTTNTCCAATCCAGCACCCACATGGCAGCTAACAACCATCCCAAACTCCAGTTATCAGGGATCCAACCCCCTCTTTTCTCCTCCATGGGCTTTGCACAACACAGGTGTACTTAGATGCAAACATAACACTATAAACATAAAATAAAAATAAACAAATACCACAAAAGGAAATGAAGTTGTCCGTTTACTGAAATAAATTAACATAGTCATCATTTCACATAGTTTTATTTTTTCAAAATCACTTTGTGTGTGTATGTGATTTTTTTTTCAATAGCCCCTAAAATCTATTCATTTAGTGGAAATACCTAGTAAGTTAAAATTTCATTATCTATAGTCACCATCTTAATAGATTACAGACTTACTAAGGAAAGTAGGAATCTGCTGCTTTCGGTCCTCTGATCTCTCTCTCTCTCTCTCTCTCTCTCTCTCTCTCTCTCTCTCTCTGCCACTATTTTATTGTCCTGTTTAATATCTTTCATTTTATATTTCTGGACTCCACATGTAAGTTTATTAAATATATTTCTTTCTTGATACAGTTTGTTAATTATGTAACATGTACTCCAGACTCATCTATATTATTGCAAATGAAGATCTCCTTTATTAAAGGTTGAGTGATATATGCACAATGGTATAGATATATAGATAGATAGATAGATAGATAGATAGATAGATAGAGATATAGATATAGATGTAGATATTAGATATATTCCAACTAGATAGATGTTTTATACAGGGATGAAAGATAGACCTTGTAATTCTTTTACACATACAATGCTTTATACATATAATGATTTTATTGATGTTTTGTGTATTTTGGACATCATTTTTCAGTTCAATTTAAACATATTCCCCTTTCCCTTCCCCCCCCCACCCTACCCCAGAACAGGCATTCTGCCATAAATGTCCTGCATCTTTTTCTCAGTCTTTTTTATGTTTTCCTCCTTTAATTTTATATTACTCTAAAATATGAATACATACTTTCCACCATACACAGAAATTAGAGAGTCTGAAAATAAGTGGTGGGTCGATTCTAGAGCCTGTTAAGAGCTTTACATTATAACAGCATAGTTGATTTCATATAAAAATAAATATACCAATAATGTTCAGCTTGGATTTCAACTGGGGATTTGGTGTTAGCATCCACAAATGAGGGAAACCATTTGCCTTTTGTTTTTCTAGGACTGTGTTACTTCACTTAGCATAAGGGCTTCAAGTTCTAACCATTTACCTGCAAAGTTCATGATCTCATCTTTCCTCAGTGCTCAATAGTACTCCCTTGTGTAGATGTACCACATTTTTGTCATCCATTCTGTGGAGGGGCATTTGGGTTGGTTCCAGCTCTTTGCTATTGTGAAGAGAGCTGCAATATACATGGATGTGCATGTATTTTTGTAGGATGAGTCTTGTGGGTATATACCCAGGCTGTATGACTGGATCAGGTGGTAGGCTCATTTTGAGTATTTAAAGGGTTCTCCACACTGCTTTGTAAAATGGGTTGTACAAGTTTACATTCCCACCAGCAGTGTATGACTGTTCCCCTTTCCCCACAACCACTACAGCTCTTGGTGTTTTTTGTTTTCTTAATCCTAGCTAGTCATTTCAGAGTGAGATGATATCTAAAAGTGGATTTAATTTGAATTTCCTTAATTATTAATGATGTTGAACATTTTTTTATTTTATTTATTTATTTTTTTATGTGTATGAATGTACTGTCTGCATGTAGGTTTGTACAACTGTGTCATGCAATGCCGCGGAGGTCAGAAGAGGGTGTTGGATTCCCATGGAACTGGAGTTCTCCTGGAATTGGAGTTACAGATGGTTCTCAGCCGCCATGTAGGTGCTGGGGGTCGAACCCACGTCCTCTACAAGAGCCGTCGGTGCTCTTAACCACTAGACTATCTCTCCAGCCCCATGTTGAACACTTTTTTAAGATGTTTCTCAGACACCTTTAATTAATCATTGGCGAAGTCTCTGTTCAGCTCTTTACTCCATGTTTTGAGGTCATTTGTTTACTTACTTCTTTGTTTTTTGAGTAGTCTATATATTCTTGACATTAATGCTCCATCAGATGGATCAATGGTGAAGATTTCCTCCCACTCTGTGGGTTTTCTCTTCATTTCCTTGATGGTTTCTTTCGCTGTACAGAAGCTTTTAAGTTTGATGAGGTCCCATTTGTAGACTGTTGACCTTATTTTCTGAGCAGCTGCTGTCAGATTTAGTAAGTCTTTTCCTATGCCTTCTCTTGTCTTATTGCCAAGGTTTTCTTGTATCATCTTCAGGGTTTCATGTTTCAAGTTGAGATCTTTGATCCACTCGGAGTTGATTTTTTTTATTTTTTAATTTATTCTTGTATGTGTATGAATGTACTGTCTGTATGTAGGTTTGTGCACCTGTGTCATGCAATGCTGCGGAGGTCAGAAGAGGGTTTCAGATTCCCCTGGAACTGGAGTTAAAGATGGTTTTCAGCCACTATGTTGGTGCTGGGGATCAAACCTGGGTTAGGGGTTTAATTTTTTTCTTCTACAAATGGTGATCCAGTTTTGCCAGCAACATTTGCTGAAGATGCTATCCTCCCTTCATTGAGTTTTTTGTGCCTTTGTCAAATATGAGGTGGATGAAATTGTATGAGCTCAAGTTTGGATTTTCAGTTTTGTTCCATTGCTCAACAGGTCTGTTTTTGTGCCAGGACAAGGCTGTCTTTATGACTATGGCCCTGAATATAGCTTGATGTCTGGTAGAGCAATCCCCCCTGAATTATGTTTTTCACTCAGGATTGCTTTAGCCATTCAGGGTCTTTTGTTTTTCCATATGAATTTAAGGATTTTTTCCAAGTCTGTGAAGAAGCTCATGGGGATTTTGATTGGGGTTGTGTTTAATCTGTATACCAATTTGGGTCAAATGAACATTTTTATTATATTAATTTTCCTAATACATGAACATGGGAGGTCTTTCAATCTTTTGATGTCATTTTCAATATCCTTGTTCAGGGGTTCAAAATTTTTATTATAGAGATCTTTGGTATATTTGGTTAGGTTTGCTCCCAGTATTTTATTGTTTTTGAGAATATTGTGAGTGGGAAGATCATTCCTTCTCCACTTGTTTATTGTTGGAGTAAAGAAAGGCTACTGATTTTTCTAGGTTAATTTTGTATTCTGTCACTTTACTGAAACTCTTAATCATTTCTAGAAATTTTCTGGTGGAGTTTTTAGCCTCCATTAGGTAAACTATCATATCATCTGCAAAAAGGGATAGTTTACCTTCCACTTTTCCGATTTAGTAGCTCTTTAGATATCTCCTTCTCTTGTCTTGTGCCCTCACCGAAGCGTTCTTCACCGTATGTTGAAGAGGAGTAGAGGGGTAGTAATAGGGGACAGCGTTGCTGGGTTTCCCATTTATTAAGGGATGTTCAATTTTCTCCATTTGCGCGATGATGTTGCAGCAGCGGTTTGTCATATTATTATGGTTTTGATCATAGCTTGAGAATGTTTCCCTTCAGTCATGATTTCTTAGAGAACCTGAAATCATAATAGCGATGCGCATTCTTGTCTCAAAGTTTTATATACACTCAAAATTAGAGTATGAATTTGTGCATTTAGATGTTGGTCTTTTCAGTCTATTATCTGTGTTGGGATCGATATTCATCTGAAGTTTTACGTATATGTTGAACCAGTTCCGTAAGATGCTCTGAGCCAATCCAAGTAGATTCAATATGTTACTTTATTGACTGGTCTGTACACAGTTTTTCAAAGATATTTGTTTGATAAAATTTTGCAATCTGGTGTAGTATTAAATGAGATGGTTCTATAGCTTTTGTTTTTGCTTGTATCTTTGCCTTGGTTTTGGCATTAGAGTAGACACTCCTGGCTCATAGAGGAATGGGCTGGGAAATATCCTCCTACACCTGTGATTCCTTGCTTGAACAGTTCCCATTGACAGTAAGTGAATGGTTGGTACGGATCCTTTTTAAATCGTTTTTGATGGGGTTGATTGAACAGAATTTATTTTAAGCCATACAATTTTTCTGTATTTAATTCTTTATCCCAACGAAAGAGCCCAGTCCAGCTGCCCTCATTTAAATGTTAAAATACGGTACACTGTTGTCCCGCACTGCTGCCCATCATGTCCTTGCATTTCTTAAGATACTCACCTTCTGTATGTGAACTGCATTATGTATTATCGGAATCTTAGCTAGTACCAATTTCATAATAGGTCTCCACAAATTCTGGACCAAGCCAGCCAGACTTCCAACGAAAAAAAGCAGAGCCAAGTTGTAAAAAAGGTGATCCCTAGAATTCCAGATTGCAGTACCATAGAAACCTAACAGTACTTTTGAATTAAGTCACAACTAGAAAGGTTTCTCCCCAACCAAGAGGGGTAGAACATGCCCACTGTAGGGTGGCGGCTGAACAGTTTGTGTAGTAATGGTTGTAGGACCGCTTTAAAATGTTTTAAAGAATTCTGCATGAAGACCAACTGGGCCCATGTTTTTTTTTTTGTGTTGTGTTTGTGTTGGTTTTTTTGTTTTTTTTTTTTTTTTTTTAGTTGAGGAGATTTTTATTCCACAACTTCAAGTTTCCATCAAATTATATGGTGTCTTTGTGTTAAGCTGTAAATTCTCGTGCTTTGGTTAAGCTTTTTGTGGTTCCCAGGATATAATAAGCATATTCATCCATTTTCCCTTAGGGTTTCAAATTTATGGGAGTGAGGGTTTTAGTATTCCCATATGGTTTGTATGGATCTCTTTCTTTATGTGTAGAGATGTTGTTCAAGAATCATGGAGACAGGACTGGAGGCGGGGTATTTTTTCGTTTCTTTCCCCGAGTATATCATCTGTTCAGGTTGAGCTCTGCACCAGAATCAAGGGAGATCTTTTTTTTTGAATTTTTTTATTTGTTTTATTTGTTTCTATTTATTATGATGATGTGCTCTGATTTTTGTTCGATTTCTTACTCTACTACTGTTGGGTTGGGTTCCATTTGTTGTTCGTTCTCTTTTTTTTTTGTTCATTTATTTTTACTGGTTTGTTCATTATTTGTTTCTTTCTGTTTATTTCACATGTAGGACACGGGATTATTAAAATTCCTCTTAGGGAACTGCTCTTAAAGATATCCCATAATTACGAAGTTTTGTATTACTTTTCATTTAGTTCCAGAATGTTTGTTTCTTTCTTTATCCCTTCTTGACCACATTCACATTTAGTAAGATTGTTGTTTCTATAGTTTACTCCATTCCTGTAGAGTTAGGGGGCTATATTCTGGACTGTCATATTGGGACTTTTGGCACTGTGGTCTATAGAATACTTGGAATAATTTTCAATTTTTGATGGTCTGTGGAGATTTTTTGTTCTTATCACAGCTAATGTGGTTGATTTTTGTGAGACAATTCCGGATCGTGTTATGTTGTGATATTAATATAGAAATTTATATTCTCTCGGTTAGTTTGTGGGTTTGGAATATTCATTAAAGATAGTCTGTGAGGCTAACATGTGGTAGATTTGTATTGTCCAGCGGACTTATTGCTTTGTTATTGTTTTGGACGGATACTAGATATCCAACGGGTGATAGTGGGGTGTTGAATCACACTATAGTGTGCTGTAGTGAACGACATGCTTTCTTTGAAGTAATTCCTTGAAGAGTATTGTTTACTCATAAATGTAGTTTGCACCAAGTTTGTGATGAATCAAAAATCTTTAGAGTTTACGTGAATCTTACATAGTTTAATGTTACTATGACAAGGATAAAATGAAACTCTATTGTTCTATTTGATCAATTTTATTTTGAGAATATTTTGTGATATAGACATAGCCACTTGTTGTTTCTTGATACATTCATTGAACATTTTTTTTTTTTTGGTTTTTTCATACAGGTTTTGTCTTATTTTTTTTTTTTTTTGAGTAGAGTGCTTTCTTGTAGGAGCATATAGAAGGATTCTGTTTCCTAACCCATACTCCAGTCTATACTTTTGATGTGGAAGTTTAGATCCCATTATTAGGATAATGGTTATATTGAAGAGATTGTGTTTTGCTTCCTTTCACCTTATTTCGTTTGCATTCTTTGTCTAGGTTGTATTACTCTGTTACTGCTTTTTTGATTTCTCTCTTTAATTGCTTAGGCGATAGTTGCTCCTTTATCTTGTTGTCTGCGTGTGCAAGATATTACTCTTGACTATTTGGTATCACTAATGGTATAGTAATTTGTTATGTTGTAGAAAAAGCAATTTTTCTTGCTTCCTTCAACTATAATTTGAATTTTGCTGGGTATAGTCTGGGTCCTGGCATCTAAAGTCATTAGACTGGGAATATTTTGGTCCACGTTCTTCTGACTTTTATCGATTGGCATAAGAAGTCATCTGTGATGGGGCGTGTGTTGCACGGCCTATCATTCTAGCACTTGGTAGGCAGAGTGCAGTGCGATCTTTGGTAAGATCGAAGGATTCAGATGGAACTAACAGAGTGATTTCGAGACACTCTGGGACTAGCATGTGTTGTAGTCTTTGAAAATAATTACATCTGTATACTGATTGGGTTTCCCTCTTATGAAACTTGTTTTCTTTTGTGGCTTTCGAGTATTTTGTCTTTGTTTTGAGCATTAGTGTTTTAAACAATTAAATGTCAATGGTGATTTCTTTTTTTTGGTCCTGTCTATTTTGGTTGTTCTTTGTGCTTTGTATTTTATTGGGTTTGTCTTTTTTTCCTATTGAGGAAATTTTCTTCTTATTATCCTGCTTAAGATACATCAATTATGTGTTGTCTTGGGAGCTTTCTCCTTTCTCTCCCTATGATGTGGAGGTTTTGCGTCTATTCACAGTTTCCCACATTTCCTGGTTGTTCATGCTCAGTGTGTTTTTTTTTATTTCATAAGTCTCTACTTGAACATTTAGGTGCTGGCGTATTATCCTAACAAGCTACTGAAGATTCTGGTCTCCTGCTGTCATCCATATCTGCTTTCTGAGGCTTTTTCCCAATTCCTTCCTGTTGTATGAGCTAATGTTTTCAATTTCATTTTCGTTTCATCCTGTGATATCTTTAGTATTTCCACTTACCTTCTGTAAGCTTACATTCTCATTGGTAGCCTCCTTGGTCTATGGCCAGTTTTATCGACTTACTTTCCATTCCTGCTGAGTCCATTTTCATACCGGCTATCAGCTTCTCCACGCTCATTTCAGTTCCATTGGGACGTCTACTTGCTTTTTTCCTTGCTCTTTCGCTTTGTCTTATCTCCCATTGGTCCTACTAATTTCTTCTCTTCCTTAGTTCACTTAAAGCACATATGTTCTTCAAAATCTATTGGTTTTCTTCCAGTTGTCAGAATTCATTCTATCAGGGTGTAGGAGTTCAGTATGGATTTATTATGAGCTTTCCCAATGGTTGTTTTTCTTTGTGTAGATGTTTTGGCATGTGGATTTGGTTATTGTTTTCTTTGGATTCTGGCACCTCAAAGTTGGCTGCACAGACTATAATCACTAATACTGCACCAGGTAGATCCTCAGCTCCACCAGGTTGAGCAGGGGCAGGAGGAATGCAGGTTGTGTTGCTACTTTGGCCCAGGCTAGTAGCTCTGATTGCAAGCCTTCCACTGGGGAGGAAGAGTGTGCAAAGCACCAAGGCAGATGGGGCTCACCTGGATGTACGTTGTTGTTGTGCGGGCTGCAGGTGTAAATCCACTCATGCCATGTGCATACTGTCTGTCTGTCTGACTCCGTCCCTGCCACGCTCTGGAAGTTTGGATGGTTCCCGGTGATACCAAGCCCCCACAGGGGAGGAGTGATGCACAAAGCACCAAGGCAGGTGTGGCTCACCTTGTGTTGTGTGGGCCACAGGTGTACTCTTTATACAATACTTTCTTAACAGACATAGGTTGTATCCATATCCTAAATGCTGTGAATAAAACGATAACAAAAATGTGGGTAGAAGATATTTTTATCCAGTGGTAGGTTCATTTCTCCAGGTGTGCACACAACAGCATATAACAGAGTTATATGAGATATAAATCTAGGCACATTTTCCTAAGAAATCTACATACAATTTATTGACTCTCCATAACAGAATCACCAACGTACAGTCCCAGCAACAGTGTGTGTGTCTTTCCACTTCCTTGTCTTGTATGAACAACAGTTTGTTATTTCTGAACTTTTGAAAACACCCATAATAATGAACCAGAAGTCAAATTTCATAGTGATTTAATTGGTGTCCCCTTGATAATTAAATATCTTGAGCAACTTTTTTATGTATTTGCATATTTTTGGAGAAAGTTTATAATCAGGTCCTTTGCCTATTTTTTCATTAGAATATTTGTTTTTCTGCTATGAAGGTTTATAATTTTATGTGCTAGATATTAGCACATAAAAGATACATGGTCGCAAATATTTTCTCTAATCTGCTAAAAATTTATTTCATTTTAGTTGCTTTCTTTGTTGTACTAAAGATATTTAGTTTGATGTAGGTCTTGTTTATTCACTTTTATTTTATTTTGCTTTCGGCAGAGAAAACAGAAGTATCCAATTCTCAGACAAAAATAAAAAGGAAATTTCTCTATTTTTACATTATTTTAATAAAAAGTTTTAAATCATCCAAATATGCCTGAGAGTTTGTCCATGTGACTATGCTCTGTTACCCACTTATTTCTCAGTGGCGTAGAATATGGCTCAGTGTTTAATGTGCCTGCATTGCATGAGGAGAGTTTAGATTCCAGCATCTATATAAACACTGAGCACAGCAGCATGCATTTATAACGCCAGTGACAGGGAAAGGAGACAGGTAGATCCTTATGACTCATTTCCAGTTAGTTCACTGTGATCAGTGAGCTCCAGGATTAGTTGAGAATCTCTGTATCAAATTGTAAGGCAGAGAGTGAAAGAGAAAATTATCCACCATTAATCTCTGACCTCCATTTGCATGGGCCCTGCATGTGCATGCACTCCAACATACAAATGTACAGACACACACACACACACACACACACACACACACACACGCCTGTGTCACACCAAGAAACAGGGGACTGGGCCTAGAGAGATGACTCAGTGGATTTAACCCCTCCCAGAGGACCCAAGATTGATTCCCATCACCCAAATTGTGTCCATAGTCCTAGTTACAGGGGATCCAATGCTCATTGTTGCACGTATGTATATACAGCAATATACACCTATACATTAAAAGAAAAATAATAAAATATCTTAATATTTTATTATTTATATTTTATGCATATGAGTGTATTTTTTGCATGTGTGTAAGTGCCTCTGTGTCTGGTAATGCCACAGAGGTCAGAAGAGGATGTCAGCTGCCTGGAACTGGAGTTAAGGATGGTTCTTAGCCTCCATGAACATGCTGGGAATCGAACCCTGGTCCTCTGCAAGAGCAGTGAGTATTCTTAGCCATGAGCCATCCGCCTGCTTCAAAAAAAGTCATGAAATAAAAAATAAGAGACAATTAAAACTATGATAAGTGCATTTGGAAGATTACTAGAAATTCACAAGATCAATGGAGATTGAAATATTTCATTTGACAATAACTCTAACTTTGGCTACAATGTCTTCACCCTAGCTCAGTAGGGTATTTTCAACATCTTTAGATACTCAGTAGAAAGTCTTAAAGCAGATACTTTTACTGTGAATACTAAACCTGTCTCCTCAACATTTCATCACAGCTAATATCTGTGGATAATTTGTGAGCCTCTCAGTTTCCTTCTCTGAAAGTTATCTGTGAAAGTAGATGAAAGTTGCCCTTGAAGAGTGGGAGAAAATTGTAGGCCTTATTTTCTTCCTAACTAGGTTATTGATACTTTTAATCCAGTTAAACTGCTGAAACTTTCAGGTTACTCCTTTTAGCCTCATTTGTCCACATGAAAAAATTAACACGTGTCACAAACAAAAAATGGAGGAGACTGTGAGGCCAACCTCAAAGATTGCCCCTCTGTTCTGGCTGCCTGGGGGTTTCTCTGATGCCTCCATCAGTTAGGTTTATATTTTGTATAGATTTCAAAACTATTTTCAGGAGAGCTGTTTGTTACAAGTGGGTAAAAAGTGAAAACCTTCTACTAACTGGGTTTTGTTGAAAATTTTTTAGATAAAATCAGTAACTCAATCTTTCTAATTGGGTCACATGTAGATATTAGAATCATGCAGGAAGTGAACAAAGCATTAAAAGCTTAGAAGGAATGCATGATAAGGCTAAGTAATAAATACAGATTATTATATTATGAAATAATATTAGAGATATAAACAGTGAAAATATGCAATACTTAAATTTCATGTGCACTTATTACTGGAGACATCATACTGAGTCACATGATAACAAACAAATGTATTACGTTTATATGGTTATTGTCAGTGACTTGTTTCTGGTAACAAGTCACATATGTGACTTATGAACACATAAGTAGAAACAAATACAGCAGTACACTTCAGGTGAACATTTGCATTGATACTCGGGTTTTCATCCTAACTCACTTTATTTACATTAAGATAATTTGTCAAGTATTCTAGTACGCCAACCAAACATAGTCAAATGAGTCTCAATATAATTCTGCTTCTAATATAATTGTGTCTTCACATGTTTTGTAGGATGAGTATGAAATATATATATATAGATATAAATATATTATATATATATATATATTAATTACCATTTTTAAGTCAGTGGATTTTGTGATCCTCCTTCCCCCATCTCCCTCACCTCCTTGCTCCTTCTGTTTCCTTACTGTAGGCTTTCCCAAAGGTCACATGGGACATAAAAGGAAAAGAACTTATCAGATTAATTTGGATGAGTAATGTTTCAATGTACTTCAATATGTTAGATTCTGGAAGAGAACATTTGATTGGCATCTCTGATGTCTTACTTGTTTTCTTTGTATTTGAAAGTCTACGTTTGGTAAAGTTTAGTGAGCAAAACATAAATCTCAAAGCTAATAGAGCCTGGAAATAAAGACATTTGAGCCATTTTTAATTTATTTTTGTATGTGTATGAATGTACTGTCTGCATGTAGGTTTGTGCACCCATGTCATGCAATGCTGCGGAGGTCAGAAGAGGGTATTGGATTCCCCAGGAACTGGAATTCTCCTGGAATTGGAGTTACAGACTGTTTTTAGCCGCCATGTGGGTGCTGGGGATCAAACCCGGGTCCTCTGCAAGAGCAGTCGGTGCTCTTAACCGCTAGGGTATCTCTCCAGCCCAATTTGAGACATTTTTAACTGCTTTCTCATGATTTTATTTCCCCAGGAGATTTTTCCCCCAGTGAATTTTAAAATATATTGATAATAGCCAAACAGAGGCTGCATTCTGAGGTTAACTCTACTCTTACTATAGTTCCATCACTTGGGCCAGAAATTTAATAAAAAAGACCCAAGTCTTGAGTGAATTTATGTATTAAATCTGTCAGATGCTTAGGAGAGTTCACAGAGGTCTAAGGGGCAAAAATGGATAACTATTCCAAAGGTCATAAGGTAAGCCCACAGCCTTTAAACTAATTAAACTGAAAATGTTGATGCAGCAAATCCAGTTTTATTTCTTTAAACTGCATCTGACCTCCCCCAGGTTTAAAAATGATTTCGATTACTTGTGACATTCATATGATGTCTGTAACTTTTCTTCAGTGTAAGAGGGCAGATTTCCAACCCTGAAGATGACCCATTGTCGATCTTCTAGCACCATTAGCAAATGCCTACATTTTCTGCATGTTCTACTTTAAGTAGAACTACTTTAGTAAATGGAAATATGTATCTTTACTTAATATATAACTGCTGGAGATGGATAAGATGTTTGCGGAAATAGCAGGCAAAGTGAATTCATTTATTTTCCTCCTTTCATTTACTGTACAAGTTTTGTCAAAAGTCACATAATACATATATTAGGTAGAACATAATGGCTTAATCTGTTTGTCATCAAAGGCAAATGTTTTGTCAATATATGGAATTCATTTTTCTTAAATATGTGACCAAAAAGTATATTTAAAAGGTTGTAAATTTATGGATAGGTGAGAAAATGAACAGTGTTCTAATTTATAAATATATATATATATATATGATATATATATATATATGTCATAAATATATATATATATTGCTAAGCTATTTATCTTATTTGGTCTCTAATGGATTAAAAATTACCTAAAATTATGATATACTGGGAAATAAAGAAATATTTAAGGTGGAAGCTTAATTCGTAGTCATCCCAGCCTCTTTAAAAATAACAAAGCAGTGATTATTACACTTACCCTGGTGTCTATTGTCAGTGTTTGACCTAAGACAAGTTGATCCACCTCTGCTATAGAATTCAAACTTGATGGAAGAACCAAATCAACCTGAATATAATGGAATCAACTACCAGCACCCAAAGAAAACAGAATCATAGAAATATTATTATTGCACTAGAAAGTGCTAAGCCTTGCATTTCAACTGTTATTTCAATTATACTAACTACAGTAATATAGTTCTAATAACTTATTTTTAAACACTATAAATAAAAATAATATAAATTTGGGGGCTAGAGAGATGGCTCAATGGTTAAGACCAGATTGTTCTTTCAGAGGACCCAGGTTTGATTCCCAGAACCCATATGGCAGCTAAAACTTTTTGTAACTCTAGTACCAGGGGAATCCAACACCTTTTTCTGACTCCACGGGCACTGCAGGACATGGGTACAGTTATATACAGGCACACAATATTCTCATACAAATAAATTAAAAAATAATAAAATATTTTTTAAAAATATGCATTCAAACATGAAGTTGTTAGAAGCATAACAGAATGTCACCTCCTCTATGTTCGTTCTCTTACATATCACTCAAACAGACAGTATGATAGAGTGCTGAATGGCACAGATCCTATGGCTCAGTCCTGAATGCTAAATTTCCTTAGCTATATTAACATCAGTAGGACTACTCTTCTGTCTTAGTCTGATAATCTTCTAAACAAAACAGTTATTCCACATATCTTGTAAAGTTCTTAAAATTCAGTTGTCATAATAAACCGTCAGGTTTACATCAGCACAAAGACAAAAACAACATTTAACTTATAGATAAAGCCTAAGTAGTATAAAAAGAG
The DNA here is from genome assembly GCA_009823505.1 of Rhizomys pruinosus. Lineage (NCBI taxonomy): Eukaryota > Metazoa > Chordata > Mammalia > Rodentia > Spalacidae > Rhizomys > Rhizomys pruinosus. Next base: position 129,423 of record VZQC01003657.1, read on the forward strand.
GTAATCATAATAGTCAAAAAGTCTATGGGAAAATTACACATACAATATCTCTATATGAGTCCATGTGTATAGCTAAAGGCTATATAACAAGAAATGGTGCCAGACAGGCAAAACGTTCCTTTGGATTTTTGGCCAGGGTAGTCCAAGAGACTTCCCAAATTACACATGCTATTGCCACAGCCCTTGATTGCCTCCCAGAACTTGAAAGGAAGACAATATTGGAGTAGACAGGGCATACTTCTGACACAGGATTTGCAGCAGTGGAGTCAGAACTGACCTGGAAGTCACGTCCCCTTAAAACTAGCTCTCAAAGTTTTGGAGAGCACCGTGCAAGCTTCTAAGGGAAAACATTACTCCATGGTCCAAACTCAGCTTTAAGACCTAATAACAGCATTAATGACCTGCAAAAAACACATTTTTTTGTTTTAAATAATTTTTACTATGTGCAAAATATGGATCTTTATATTTATAGGCAAGTATTCCAGTGACCAATCTTCAAAGAAGCTTCTTTTACACCACAGCAAGACTATTACAGAGTTCCACAACTAGTCACACACAGATATTGACTGAATTGCCCAAGCCTAAGTGGCACATCTCTGATACAATATCTACACTTAAGGCTCACAGAACATAGAACAAGAGGTAGAGAAATGACTAATGCATCTCTCAGTTCTCAATAGTGAAGCTCCCTCATGCAGGGAGGGCCAGGAACACAAGAATTCACAATTGGCCAAAGCATAGAAAATAATAATCCACAGAGTGTGGGTGTTGGGACAGGACTCCTATATTAAAGTGCACCCACCCAAGGCCCATGTACTGTTGTGGAAGTTGGGGGGAGGGGTTATGTAAGATCCAGGAAGGAGGTGTATGACCATATGGAAATAGAGATCTACAGGCTCCTGGGACCTTGTTCATATGAACCTACAACAATGGTGTCAGCATGCACATGACCTATGCAAACTCAAGCAGACTAACACTTAGCACAGAACTGTGGAAAGAGACAAGAGGTTCCAATGGTAGTCAGATAATTATTGGGAACTGATTACTCCTGGGAGAACAAGAGCTAATCTTCAAGGGAGGAACTGCAGATAGGCTGACTTGACCCCAGGGGATGAGCTGGTACAGAGGATTATCTGGGGGATACTAACCTGACATTACAGACCTTAACACAAATGACAGAATGCACGAATTCCCCTGGGGAGGCACGTATCAGAGGGTGCCATTGAGATGGAGGTATAAAGATGGTTAAGATGTTCTGTATGAAATACACAAAACGTCTAGAGGATGTAAGCTTGTGGCATCAGCCTGGGGTTATTCCTCCAAGGAGAGAGCTAATAACCAATTAGATTTGGGATATACAGACGTATGGCTGCCACTGCTGCACCGTATTTCCAGGCAGATGAGGGTAGCTGTGTGCTGACGGAGGAGTCTTGCGTGACTCAAGGAGACCTATATTTGCTTTATGGTTTAGTGGTCTTTGGTAACACTCCTGGCATCCCAGAGACCATCTGTACTTGCAAGTTGGTCTTCATACATCTTTTCCCATGTTTATATCAGGTCTTTCCACACAGCAGGGCCTTATTCGCTCTCTTCCTGGCAGATTCCCAGTAGGAGCAAGGAGCCTTTTACCATTGTGGGGGCTGGCCCCTGGCCAACATCTCCTTGGTGTAGAATAATCCATTGTTGATTGTCAGAGCTCCTGTAGTAATATATTTTTTGTTTAAGTGCATAGCTAAGGAGACTTTAGCATTATATTTGGGGTTCGAATAGAGATAATCCTTTTCACAGTTTCTTGTCCATTCATCAATTAAAGAAGGCAGTTTCTGTTAGTTTACTGATTTACAGAGAATACCTCTTATAAACAGCTGGCTTCAATCTACAGCTGGAGAATTGCCTCATCGTTCATCTTTTCTCCATTCTATGGGGGGAGTTAAGTTAAGAAGTCTCTTGTATTAAAACCTTTGCGGCCCTAGAAGGTAGCTTGTTAGGATCATTAAAAATAGTTGTTACTAGTAGGACCCACAGAGGGGCCTGATGTCTGCAGCAATCTGAGCATTTCTTCCCTTCAATGCCCAGGGAGGCAATTGCTGCTGGCACTTTCTGGTCATCCTACCACTGCCAAAGCTGCATTTTCTTTCTCAAGCCATTAAGTGGTGAACTCTGGCCTTTGTATGTTGAACATACAAATCCTTTCCCATAGTTAAGTTTTAAAGATTTGGTTGCTCAAGGTTTTTTGACAAAAAAGTTTTTCAATCTATCTATATCCCCCTTTTTTTATTTAATGTTTTTATTTTTGACCCTATGAGTCTCAAAAAAAGCATGTTGTTTTAACATACCTATTAGGGTGGAATCAAGGCACCGATTTCATAATTCACCTATGCTGTTTTGGGTTACTGTATGTGATTTAACTTGGGAAACAAAGTTTATTTTGAGGTAAATCATGCTAAGGTGAAAGAGATTGCTACAGTGATACTATATGACAGCAAAATGTTAGAGAGCAACATGCTTGAGCAAGCCCAAAGAAGTAGGACAACAGAGTTAACCAGGGGGCACAAGAGCAATTATATCAACCAATTAACTTTCAGATAGCATTACCGTTTTTATCAGCCTTCAAACCAAATGTATCCAATATGCCATATTTACTTTTACGACTCCTTAAAACACCATGTACTGTGACAGAGTCTGGGCAAACTGGATACTTGTTGACTCACATCAATTAAAACATGCATCCTCTATGGTTAGGAGATGTTAATAAACCACACAAGACCCTGCCATACTTAACAGAAGAAAATGTAAATTATGAATTAACATACCATCAAAACACCTGTGTCTATACCAAATAAACTACAATAACAATTAGTACTATTTTAAATACTAATACTCTAATTGTGTGTGCTTCATTAGTAGGATGAAAAGCTTATTATACGTTTATACCTAAATATCTAATTGCATGTGCTTCATTAGTAGGATCAAAAGGTAGGTATATGCCTGGACAAGCTGGGCAGCCCACGAAAGAAAACAGCCAGAACGACTAGAGACCAAAGACATCAGCTCCAGAGAAAGTAGATTGTTTTGCTTCTCATCCACCTGTGCCCCCTTTTCTAAGCCTAGGAACAATCTGCCGAAGTAGGGGCATGGTATAGATGTAAGGGCTTGCTGGGGTTAATGGTGAAACTACAACAATTATAGACTGGACACTCATTGATCAAATTGAATGAACATAACAAGCCCCCCCTGGTGGATGGTGGGGACCCATGAGCTGTGTAGGTTTGGGCACAACTGCTTGCAAGTTGTGCATGAAGGATGCTTGTACTCACAAAATATCACTTATTGTTAAAAAAAAATGAAAAAACAAAACAAAAAGCAGAGGAAAGATGCAGAAAACTTACAGCAGAATGCTGATCTAGGATGGGTAGGGGTGGCTGGGTGGGGGAAGGGAGGGGATATATGCCTGAAACTGAATCTGAAAATGTTGTGAATACACAAGCATCAATAAAACAAAAAGGCAGGAAATACACAAAAACGTCAATAAAAATTTCCAAAAATTATATAACTTTGTCATGTACAACATGATGTTTTGGAATGCAGACTTTATTTTGTAATGACTAATTCCAGCTTATTACCAGTTTTTATGAAATCACATAGCTTTAATCTTTGTAGTTTTCAAGATTATGATAAAGTCTAGCATAGTTTGTTGTATGGTAGATCTTTTGAATTTATTCCATCTTTCTCTCTGCAGTTATTATCTTTTGATTGACATCTATTCATCTTTTGGGTTCTCTAGCTGCCCAGCCCCTGAAAACCACTGTTTTACTCTTCCATTCTGTAATATTAGTTTTTGCATATTTCTCAAATGATGAAATCATGTATGTAAGAGTCCTTGAGAATTGTCTGCTACTCCTTCTCCATCATTGAGTCATAATTAAGGTCAGTCAAAAAGGAAGAATGATTCAGAGCCAGAGCAAATCCAAAAGCAAAAGACAAGAGGGTTCTGGGGGTGATAACACTGGAATTTTCAGAAAGAATTGTTAAACCCCTCTCACTATCCACCCTATCTCAACCCCACCCTCCCCTTTCAAAGATTCTTTTGAAAAGCATCTGTACTGTTTTCAAAGGTAGTCTATACTGAAAAGAATTATCTCGCCGGGCGTGGTGGCCACGCCTATCCTGCACTTGGGAGCAGAGCAGTGGATCTTGTGAGTTCAAGCCAGCCTGGTCTACAGATGAGTTCCAGGACAGCTGGGCTACAAAGGGAGACCCTGTTGAAAGACAAAAAAAAAAAAAAAAAAAAAAAAAAAAAAATTTCCTCACAGCACTGAGTGCAAAAATATTATGCTATGTTCATGTGGGGGCATTGAAAGAAGTCTGTTTTAGACTAAATTAACTAGAGATGTTAATTAGGCTGTGGAGTAACGCACCGTGTAATGATATCTTGGCTACTTCATTTTTCTTAAAGAAATGAAAGCAGGGATTGGTCTTCTGGAAAGAATCTACACTTTAGAACTGTAGCAAGATGAAATTATGCCAAACAATAGACAGAAATCTTTCACTGAGTTAAAACCAAAAAGGAAAGCAACTGGTGACCCAAGAAAGATAAAGCTGTAGTTTGGTGCCCATCAAAGTGAAAATAAAATTTACTCTGTAACTTTTAAAATATCATGCTTAATTAAATATACACAAAGAAAAATATTTTTCTATTTCTCATTTATGTGATTAAAGCTAAAACTAGAACTGAGGAGATTTAAGCAGAGATATAGGATAGAGAACTTAGCACGCCAGGTTCGGCTGCGGAGCTATGGTCCTAGCGATTAAACCACTGACTGCTCATTGCAGAGGACCCAGGTTTGATCCCCAGCAAACCACAAAGTGGGCACTAAGAACCTCTGTAAACTCCAATTTCAGGAGAATCCAGTTCCAGGGAATCCGAAACCCCTCTTTGACCTCCGTGGCATTGCACGACACGGGTGGCACAAACCTACATGCAGTCACATACACTCATACACATACAAAATAATAAAATTACAAAAATTAAACAGAAGCAGAGTTGGGAAAAGAATCAGACAAAATAAAGGGGCTATGAAAAGCTATTTGGAAACCTACTATCTTAAAACCCCATTAAAAAACTTTTAAAAAAGGTTAGAAGAGGGCCTGTGAGGACTGGCTCAGTGGTTAAGAGTGCTGAACTGTCCTTCATCGGAACACCCGTGGGTTCAATGCCCAGCATCCACATGGCAGCTATAGAACCTTTTAACTCGCAGTTCCAGGGGAATCCAAGAAAGCCCTCTTCTGACCTCCAGGCATTGCTCAACGACTGTGTGCCACCAACCTACATGGCATACAAATACACTCTATGCATTAAAAAAAAAAAAAAGAAAAAAGAAAAAAAGGTTGAAGGGAAATACCCAGCATGACAGGCAAAAGCTATGCCTAGAAGCAATGGGTTATTAAACAAAAAAACCTAGTGTCAAGTTTGGAACTGATGAATTGTTGAACAGGGTTGCCCTGAAGGCCCCCCCAAATAATACAGGTCATTACTTTTAGTTGCATACTTTATTGAGATGATAAAACCCTAATGCTAAAGATACACTTTCGGTGCATGACATAGACAAATCAAACTCAAACTGATGTAGAAGCTTTCTCCCTGAAGGCTAACTTTCATAGTGCTGGTAGGTACTATGTAGGTTGCTGAGGGATAGTCTTAACTGTCTATGGACCCTATGAACTCAGGTAAGATGTGTTCACCCATACCTACATGTGTATTACAGGCATGGCAATTATGGGAGCAACCAACCACTCTTTGGAGTTGAGGCTACATCCATAGATAAAACTTACACCAGTTATTATAATCTGGGTCAAAATCCCACAGTCAAGAAGGTTATAGGCACTAGAGGGAAGCTTAATACCATTGTTACTTAATCTCTTTCCAATGAATGGGCGTGAATGCAGAGACATCCTGTTGCACAAGGTCCTGAGAAGTGGGAGCTTGAATATTCAACTCTAAATAAAACATTTATAACATCACCTCTAAGCATCAGAAGCCATTGCTGAAAGAGATGGAAAATATAATATCCAGAAGATAGGGAGAAGGACTATGAAATACCATCTGTGCAAGATAGGGTCATTTCCGTCAAGAACTCACAGCAAATACAGATGCCTGCACTGGGTCTGCACAAATATTTGCCTTTCAGCAGACAGAAATGGTTGGAAAAGAAACATAGGTAGCTCTATTCTTCATTACTGAACTTTTTACTATGGGTTGGTTCAAGGAGAGGTGGAGTCATTGCTCTCAGTTTTGTAAGGACTGGTCTTTATCAGGCTCTAATGCATAGTCTTAATCCATTTTTCACACAGATGATTGATTAAGGTACATGAGTCACAAAACAAAAGAGAAAGTGATGAATCTAGGAAAGGGACTGACTGGTGGGGACTATGGGGAGATGATGGGTTTGGGAGGCAAATAAATGAAGGTGTATGATAGAGAAATTAGAATGCACTGTAAACATGTATGGTATTGTCAAATAACCAAAACAGCTTAAATAGTTTCAAGACATAATTAACAAGTATTTGATATCTTTTAGTATATCAACATATCATGCTGCCTATGTTTGATAATTCTAAATTTGGCAAAAATAAAACTAATGTAAGAGTTGTTCATATTTTGTGCAATAAATTTATTGCACAAATGGATACAAATGGGTTTACAACACAAATTGCCAAGATGTGTGGTGTAAATAAGTAGATCCAGTGGAAACCTCAAGGAAAGTGCTATGAAATCTTCTTATGTGAGAAAAGCATGTATAAAGTGATATATGGCCAGTGTTAAGTGAGGAGAGAGTATACATGTGCAAATATGTGAAAACATAACACCTTCTTGGAAATAAAGCTAGTATTTTTCTGAAGTTTAATACACCCAAGAGGATGCTTAAATAAAAAAATAGAATAGGTGAGCTGGGGTAAGATATGACAGAATATGGCTATGCCTTGGAATCAAGATTCTAAAGTTACCTATAGTAAGTTATGAACCTTTCTATTAATTGATCCCCAAACTCAACATTTGAGGAGTAATTTTAGAGTAGCTATGAAGCACTCATGATCGTCATATTTTATAGAGGAAATAAAGAGACTTATTCCCCAAACAAATTATTTTCTCTAATCCTAGCATAATTATAATATATTGAGTTAGGAACAGAGACCTTAGATTTAAAGTAACTATTGTTTTTATTATCTAGCTACCTATTAGCTACACATGATTCAAAACCAGGTAAGCAAAGTGCTGATTACTGAACCTGATAATCTGTTCTATGAGAATTTGAGAGAACACTTCTTATATGTCAGCAATAAAACTGTAGGATGTTATATCTTCATGTTGTTAACATTAACTTTTTATTAAGACCATAAAATATCTGAATTTAAAGGCTGTAATTTGTATTTCAGTATCTAGTTCATCTGTTTTCATGTACTTATCAATTAATCTGAATGTGTCAATAGATAAGTAAATTCGGGCTTGGAGAGATGGCTAGCGGTTAAGAGCGCCGCCCGCTCTAGCAGAGGACCTAGGTGACGATCCCAGCACCCACATGGCGGCCGAGAACCGTCTGAAACTCAATTCCAGGAGAACTCCAGTTCCAGGAATCCGAGACCTCTTCTGACCTCCGCGGCATTGCACGACACGGATACACAAACCTGCATGCAGACAGTACACTCATACACATACAGAAATGAATAAAATTAATTTAAAAAAATTTTTAAAAAAATAGATAAGTAAATTTGGTTTTCTTAATGTACTGGCTAATATGAGGTTAAACAGTTTCCATGGCAAATAGGCACATAAATATACACCCTTTCTAAGGAAATATTGTATATTCAATAAAAAAAAATTCATTAAGAAAGATTTAGGAGCTGGAGAGATGGCCTAGCGGTTAAGAGCACCGACTGCTGTTGCAGAGGACCCAGGTTCGATCCCTAGCACCCACATGGCGGCCGAGAACTGTCTTTAACTCCAGTTCCAGGGGAATCTGATGCCCTTTTCTGACCTCTGCGGCATTGCACAACACGGGGGCACAAACCTACATGTAGACAGTACATTTAAACACATACAAGAATAAGTAAAATTAAAAAAATTAAAAAACACAAAGACTAACAGGTTAATGAGTTAAGGAAGATGCTTGATTAACAAGAGCAGTCCCATTTTCTTCATAAGTTATGATAGAGTTCAGATTACTCGATCAGAGGCAAAAACTAATAATGGCTTAGGATAGAATGTCATAACTCTGAATGTGAGCCGTACATCAATAGCACTGTGAAGGCATGGTGACAAACAAGTATTCTGTACCCTACCTATTGGCTTCAATATAGAGATTTTTCTATAGTTTTTAGATGGCTCAGAACTACTATATAAATATTTTAGCCAATGAGAAAAGGAAGCAAAAAGTGAGTGGATAAGTCTAATTCTTGGCAGCAATCAATCAGATATTCATTTCTTTATACCTGTGGTAGAATCTTCTCAATCTTGATTTTATCGTGAGTAAATATTAGTTCAGTCAAAATGTGGACATTCTTTCTCTGTAGAAATGTGGCTACTGTGAACAAACCAAGCGTCTCCTAATTCCACTCTGAAAAAGCCATGAAATAAAATAAAATTGCAAATGCAGTGTCAATCCTACTGCCACACATCATGTTCACAAATTTGCAGTAAACATCTATAAATCCCCTAGCAATTCTTTTAATCATGAAGAGGTACTTAATAGAAACAGACAAAGTAATTTTTATTCAGTTTACTTAATCTATTTGGACATTACCTGTAGGCGAATTTTTAAATAGTTATTATGTTTATTTATTTTCCCTATCAAAATGCAAATTGTCTTTTTATGTTCATACTCTGTAGATTAATAGAAAAATCTCTCACCGAGACTGTAAAAAGGGTTTCTACAGGAATGATTCAAAAACATAATTGAAGGTTATCTGTGTGAATATTATACTAATATAGATTTCTTTGTTAAATAATGCTCCTCACATCAATATCCTTCCCTGTGGTCAGGTCATTAATAAACAAAATATTAATGGATTCCAAGTTTATTTATACTTGCTTTTCCTTATTTTTAACATTTTTTTCTCTTCCCTGAATATTTTCTATATTTTCTCAACAATTCATATTCATCAAATGTCTATGTTAATCATCTCACTTCCTTTTAGAAGAACTATCATTGACTGATAAATCCATCCATCGCACAATGTTAGTGAATTATAATACTCTTTGCTGTAGGGTTTTGTTTCAATGACAGTTGGCAAAGAAATATAACACGGTATCTTAAACAAAGTATCTGGAGCAGCACTCCCCTGTAGCCACCGGCCATCAGATTTTGTGCATTCTGTCATATATGTTAAGGCTGATTGAATCAAGTTTATTTACTCAGATGTCCCATAATGCGAGTTCATTCACTGTTGTCTAGTCTACCCATCTAGATTTACTCCCTTAAAAATATCAACTCAGCGGGCTGGGCGAGATGGCCTACGGTTAAGCAGCTGCTGACCTGCTCTTGCCAGAGGCCCAGAGGTTTCCAATCCCCCGCACCCAACATGGCGGCTGAGACCGTCTTTATCTTTAACTCCAGTTTCCAGTGGAATATGGCACCCACCCTCTTCTCACTCTGCGGCATGCACAACACGGGTGCACAAACCTGCATGCAGGCACAGTACATTCCATACACATAAAAAATTTAAAAAAAAATAAAGAAAAAAACATTAAAAAAAATCAACTCTCGCTTACTTAGCAGCACTCAACCTGTGAATAATTCCTCACGTAAGGTGGTGGACTCCTGCTGTCCATTTCCCCCGTTCTTTTTTTTGTGCTTGGTTTTGTTGTCTGAGTTGGCATGATTCCATGCATGCTACCGATGTGGTAATGCATTGATAACAAGTTCACTTAAAAGTTATACTCGTCAGTATGAAGCGCTCCCAGTCGTACCAATGCCTGGCTTTACAATCTTTCCACTCTCCTCTTCCATATATGCTCCCTGAACCATAGGTGATGAGGTTTACTATAGGAGCCCATCAGAGACATATACTCTGTGGTCTTTCATACATTTGACTAGTTGTAGACCTTCTGTGTTCGTAGCCCTTCGGCCCCTCTGGTGAGAGGTTTTGGAACGATGTAGAATAGCTCTCTGTACTATTTTTTACCATGGTTCCATGAGCCTTAGGCATGAGGTGGTATTATTAATGTGCTACTTAGTGCTGGGGATCTCAACAGACATTGTAGTCTTTGGTGTGGCTGGTTGTTGGAACTCTACATCGTCCTACCATCGTGTTTGCAAAAAGAAGCTTCTTTGATGAATGTGTGAATGTATATTTTGCATGTAAATATGAGATGATTATGTTTAGACATACAGTAAGACATTGTCATTTTTTCTAGGAGCTGATCAGAGGTAGGATTTTCTCTAGGATCTAATGACCTTCCATCTCAGGTTTGGTGGGCTCTGTTTACAGTGGCACCAGATTATTCTCCTCCCACTGAGGGGCTTTAGGTCCAATTAGATCACCTGTTGATTATACCAACAGATAAACAGTGCCGCTTTTCCCCTGTTATAGTTTGCTGTAGACAGTCACTGTTGTGGTTCTTAAGATTTAAAACTGCTACAGTTGTGGAACCTGATATTTGTTCTTCCCTTAGCCAGATCTATAGATCTATTTTCAGGGAAGAGCTCCAGGTCAGTTCCAACTTCCTTGCATCCAAGTCCTTGTGTTCTGAAATGTCTCTGTCTTGATTTATCTTCAAGATTCCTAGGAGGTAATCAAGAGCTGTGACAAAAGCCTTTCATTATTTTAGGAGTGTCTGAATGACAGTGACCAAAAACTGGAAGGGNTATACAGGCAAAATGATTAGTTCTTGCCTAAAAAAGGAAGTGAGATGATTAACATAGACATTTGATGAATATGAATTGTTGAGAAAATATAGAAAATATTCAGGGAAGAGAAAAAATGTTAAAAATACGGAAAAGCAAGTATAATAATTGAAATTCCATTAATATATTTTTTTATGAATGACCTGAGGGCCACAGGGAAGGATATGTGATGTGAGGAGATTATGTAACAAAGAAATCTATATTAGTATAATATTCACACAGATAAACTTCAATTATGTTTTTGAATCATTCCTGTAGAAACCCTTTTTACAGTCTCGGTGAGAGATTTTTCTATTAATCTACAGAGTATGAACATAAAAAGACAATTTGCATTTTGATAGGGAAAATAAATAACACATAATACATATTTAAAAAATGTCCGCTTCTATACAGTAAATGCCAACATAGATTAAGTAAACAACTGAATAAAACATACTTTGTACTGTTTCTATTAAGTACCTCCTTCATGATTAAAAGAATTGGCTAGGGGATTTATAGAATGTGGTACTTGCAAATTTTGTGAACATTGAGTTTGTCAGTAGGATTGACACTGAGCATTTGCAATTTTATTTTAATTTCTGGCTTTTCAGGTGGAATAGGAGCGCTTGGTTTGTTCACAGTAGCCTACATTTCTATCAGAGAAGAATGTCCACATTTTGACTGAACTAATATTTACTCACGATAAAATCAAGATTGAGAAGATTCTACCACAGGTATAAAGAAATGAATATCTGATTGATTGCTGCCAAGAATTAGACTTATCCACTCACTTTTTGCTTCCTTTTCTCATTGGCTAAAATATTTATTAGTAGGTTCTGGAGCCATCTGAAAAACTATAGAAAAATCTCTATATTTGAAGCCAATAGGTAGGGTACAGAATACTGTGTTTTGTCACCAGCTTCACAGTGCTATTGATGTACGGCCACATGTCAGAGTTTATGACCATTCGATCCTAAGCCATTATTAGTTTTTGCCTCTGATCGAGTTAATCTGAACCTATCATAACTTATGAAGAAAATGGGACTGCTCTTGTTAATCAAGCATCTTCCTTAACTCATTAACCTGTTAGTCTTTGTTGTTTTTTTAATTTTTTTTAATTTACTTATTAAACTTTTTGTATGGTATAATGTACTGTACGAATGTAGGTTTGGCACCCGTGTTGTGGCAATGCCGCCAGCAGGTCAGGAAAGAGGGCATCAGGATCACCTGGAACATGGAGGTTATAAGACAGTTCTCGCGGCCGCCCATGGGGTGTAGGGCGGAATGGCGAACTGGGTCCTCTGCACGCACGCAGTCGGTGCTCTTAACCGCAGGCCATCTCTCCAGCATCCAAATCTTTCGTTAATGAATTTTATTTTTAGAATAACAATATTTCCTTAGAAAGGGTGGTATATTTATGTGCCTGATTTGCCATGGAAACTGTTTAACCTCATATTAGCCAGTACATTAAGAAAACCAAATTTACTTATCTATTTTTAAACAATTTTTTTAAATTAATTTTATTTGATTTCTGTATGTGTATGAGTGTACTGTCCTGCATGAGGTTTGTGCGCCTTTCCGTGTCGCTGCAATGCCGGCGAGAGGTCAGAAGGGGTCTCGATTCCCCTGAACCTGAGTTCTCCTGGGAATGGAGTTTTCAGACGGTTCTGTGGCCGCCATGTGGGTGCGGAGGATCGAAGCTAGGTCCTCTGTAAGAGCGGTCGGCTGCCTCTTAACCGAGGCCATCCTCCACCCGAAATTTACTTATCTATTGATCACATCAGATTAATTGATAATACATGAAAACAGATGAACTAGATACTGAAATACAAATTACAGCCTTTAAATTCAGATATTTTTTTAATTTTTTAAACTTTCCGAGTTGAATCTGTGCATGAATTGTGCACCCTTGTCAACCGCGAGTAGGTCAAATCATACCCTGGACTGTTTCTGAGGATCGGAATTGTAACCGTGTAGCCCATGTGTTCTGATGAACCGGCCTTAGGCGTGCGTTTTAACTAGGATCTACGCCCCTTTCAGATATATCTAAAAAGAGTAACAATGAGATATAATCCTACGTTTATGCTGACATATAAGAAGTGTTCTCTCAAATTCTCATAGAACAGATTATCAGGTTCAGTAATCAGCACTTTGCTTACCTGGTTTTGAATCATGTGTAGGCTAATAGGTAGCTAGATAATAAAAACAATAGGTACTTTAAATCTAAGGTCTCTGTTCCTAACTCAATATATTATAATTATGCTAGGATTAGAGAAAATAATTTGTTTGGGGAATAAGTCTCTTTATTTCCTCTATAAAATATGACGATCATGAGTGCTTCATAGCTACTCTAAAATTACTCCTCAAATGTTGAGTTTGGGGATCAATTAATAGAAAGGTTCATAACTTACTATAGGTAACTTTAGAATACTTGATTCCAAGGCATAGCCATATTCTGTCATATCTTACCCCAGCTCACCTATTCTATTTTTTTACTTACTTAGCAGCACTCACCTGTGAATAATTCCTCACGTAAGGTGGTGGCCTGCTGTCCATTTCCCCAGTTCTAGGCTTGTTTTTGTATGATTGAATTTGCATGGTTCTATTGCATGCTAAAACCATTGTTGTAAATTCATTATGAACAAGTTCTCAAAAGACCTAGAAGACTCTGTTTCAATATGACCAAGCACCACTCCTGGCTCTTACAATCTTTCCACTCACTCTTCCATAATGCTCCCTGAACCATAGGTGAATGAGGTTTACTATAGGAGCCCTATCCAGGGACATATACTCTGTGGTCTATTCTATACATTCTGACTAGTTGTAGCCTTCTGTGTTCATAGCCCTCTCTTGCCCTCTGGTGAGAGTTGAAAGATGCATAAATATGCTCTCTGTACTATGTTTTACCATGTTCCATGAGCCTTAGGCATTGAGCGTGTATATTAAATGTGTCACTGAGGGCTGGGGATCTCACAGACATTTAGTCTTTGGGTGTGACTGGTTGTGGAACTCTAATAGTCTCCATCTGTTTCAAAAAGAAGCTTCTTTGATGAATGGTGAATTGTATATTTGCATGTAAATATGAAGATATATGTTTAGCATACAGTAAGACATTGTTATATTTGTCTAGGGATGTGACAGAGGTAGGATTTTCTCTAGGATCTATGACCTTTCCATCCATGTTTGTGGCTCTGTTTACAGTGCCACACAGTAGTTTCCTCCCACTGAGAGGGCTTTAGGTCCAATTAGATACCTGTTGATTATACCAAAGATAAAAGTGCCGCTTTTCCCCTGTTATAGTTTGTTATGACAGTCACTGTTGTGGTTCTTAAGATTTAAAACTGACGTTGGAACCTTGATTGATTTTTCTCCCTTAGCCAGATCTATAAGATCTATTTTTCAGGGAAGAGGCTTCCAGGTCAGTTCCAGCTCCTTTGCTCCAAGTCTTGTGTCTAAATGTCTTGTCTTGTTTTATCTTCAAGTCCTAGGAGGTAATCAAGAGCTGTGACAAAAGCCTGTATTATTTTAGGAGTGTCTGAATGACAGTGACCAAAAACTGGAAGGGAGATCTCTCCTATCAGACACTCTCTTTCTTATTATATAGCCTTCTGCTACACATATGCATCATATTCAGATATTGTATATGGGGTTTTATGACCAAAAATTACTTATAAATTAAGCAAATAAGCTAA
>VZQC01003661.1:0-17325 GCA_009823505.1 Rhizomys pruinosus
GATTCCCCTGGAACTGGAGTTCTCCTGGAATTGGAGTCTCAGACGGCTCTCGGCCGCCATGTGGGCGCTGGGGATCGAACCCGGGTCCTCTGTAAGAGCGGTCGGCGCTCTTAACCGCTAGGCCATCTCTATTTTCTTGTGTGAACAAGGATAAAAAAGGTCTTACAATTTTCTACATGATTTTAATTCTTCTGACTCATTTACTTTATTTACACCAACTAGACAAGGAGAGAGAAAATGGATTTTTTTTTCAGGTTTCTGGATTCTGATAGTCCTTCCTCCCAAGTAAGTGAAGACAATATAGCCGACCCAGCCACCACACTTTGTAGAATATAATTTGGTGGTGGAAAAGTTGCCCACATTTTTCAGCACACCCAACCAGAGTTTCCTGCATGTAGGATTATGCTTGGCTATTTTATTTTTTTCAGACACAGTCTCACTATTTAGTCTCAGCTGGCCTGGAAATCACTCTATAGATTAGACAGGCCTCCAATTTATAGATATTTGCTTTTCTCTGCTTCCTGAGCCCTAATATTAAAGGCATGTGCCAACCTACCCAGCATGGTTGTCACTGACTTCTTAGTCTGTAATTCTGTGTAAAATGGCTATCACATCAAGAATGGTCTAAATGTGTGTGTGGCTACTGGCTCCACACCACAAAAGCTCATTCCTCACCATCTTAATTTCTAGTAATTCAGGGTGACTTATCAAACAAATGAACTGTCTTTTAACTCAGGCATACAAAGTCTGCCATTACATGTGAAACTTGTTTTTTATTAATTTATTTTTATTGATGTTTTGTGTATTTCAGACATCATTTTTCAATTAGTTCAGACATATTCCCCTTTCCCTTCCCCACACCCCACACAGCCCCACCCCAGATTATGAATTCTGCCATAACTGTCCTGCACCTTTCTGTCAGTCTTTTTTTTTATGCTTAGGAATTCACATTTTCCTCCACTAATTTTATATTACTCTAAAATAGGGAAACATACTCTCCATCCATATACAGTAATTATAGAATCTGAAAATAATTGGTGGATGGATTCTAGAGCCCATTGAGAGATTCATATTATAACAACATAGCTGCTTTAAGATAAGCAGAAATACAACAATATGTTATTCAGCTTGCCTTTCATCTGGGATTATCACTTATAGCTAAAAATGAAAAAAAAAATTGAGAGAAAGATGCAGGACAGTTATGGCAGAATGCATGATCTGGGATGGGGTGGGGGTGGGGGGGAGGGAAAGGGAAATAAGCCTGAACTGAATTGNTTGGTGTTTCTGCCCCCCAATAACATTAGTACGGTTTAAATAACTATATATCTAATGACGTGTGCTTCATTAGTATGATCGAAAGGCCATATATACAACTGTGTAATTAAATACCTATATATCTAATTGCATGGCCTTCAGTTAGGAGATCGAAAGGTTATGCCGGGAAGCTGGCAGCCAATGAGGGAGAAAACAGCCAGAATTGAGTAAAGACCAAGACAACAGCTCTAGAGAGAAGTAGACTGTTTTGGCTTCTCATCCAACTGTGCCCGCGTTTCTAAGCCTAGGGATCAATCTGTGGAAGAGGGGGCTGGCAGAAATTAAGGGCTGCGATTGGGTGAATGATGAAACTACAGACTATCACAATATAGACTGGACACTCGTTGGATCAACTTGATTGAACAAACAAACCCTCTGCTGGATGGTGGGACCCTGAGCTGTGTGGGTTTTGGGCACAGACTGCTTGCAAATTGGTTTTAACATGAAGGATGCTTGAACTAAAAAAAAAAAAAAAAAAAAAAAAAAAAAAAAAAAAAAAAACACAACAAACAAAAAACATAGAATGATGCAGAAAATTGTTAGCACAAAATGCATGATCTGGTATGGATAGGGGTGGGGGGGGGAAGGTACGGGGGAATGCCTGAACTGAATTGGAACATGGATGTATGCCATACACAACGCATCCGAAAAAAAAAAAGATATCATCTTCCTCCTGATATGGTTGTAGAAATCAAGAGAACAAATGATACCATATGCTAGAGAGGGTGTGGGGCAAGGGGAACACTCATCCACTGCTGGTGGGCATGCAAACCTGTCCAACCACGATGGAAAGACGTATGGAACACGCCTTAAACAGACCTCCAATGAGCCGCCACTTGACCAGCGGCCATAACACTTCTGGGTATATCTCCATCAGACTCTTCCTTACAAGCAGAGATACATGTACAGCCAGTTTAATGCAGCTCTCTGTCACAATAGCGAAGAGATGGAACCAACCCAAGCTCACCCTCAACCGATGAGGGGATACAGAAAATGGGTACAATCTACACAATGGAGTACTAATCAGGGGTAAAGAAAGAGAGGACATCATGAAACTTGCAGGGAAAAGGAATGGAACTAGAAGACTTTATACTAAGTGAAGTAACACAGTCCCCAGAAAAACACAAAACAAATGGTATCCCCTCACGCTTGGATGCTAGTACTAAGTACCTAGGAGTAAGACAAAATGAGCAACATTAATGTCATATTCCTCACACTCTAAAGACAACTGTGTTCATGTATTGGGAATCCCTACACAAGTTCTAGAGCTGACATAACACTTATTTTCAGACCTTGGATTTTAGTATATGATGGGAGGGTGGTGTGTGCATACTTTTAGAGTAATATGGGAATTAAATGGAAAGATGTGAATCATGAAATATGATTTGGAAATACATACAGTTTGTTTTTCGGCAAAGGATACAATGTGATATAGTGAAATAGTGAACAGGCTGGTGCACTATGCCTTTGTGGGTGCATAATACCATACCTGATTGTCGCTTATCAATTTGGCCGGGGGACCTGGGGGATAACTTGTTTCCTTGCCCTCAGAGCTCAACCAAATCTTAGGGGATTATTGGGGGGCATGTCTTGAAAAGTCCTGCAGAGGTGGGTCACCAGTGCTCCTGTTCAGGGAGGTCTTGGAGAGCCACTAGGGGACTTCAGCCCGTGTCCAATCTATAAAGAAGAAAGCCTGCTCATCCTTGCAGAAAAATGGAAGCCTGGTCTAGTAAGAGCTGATTTTGTCCTCAGTGGATGGAACGTTGGATGAGGAGCGGAAAGGAGCAAGAGACTCCCACCCTCCCTCCCCGCCCAAAAAACCTGGAAGCCCCTGAGGACCAGATCCTCACATGACCTTGAGAAAACAAAATCTTGTTAAGCTGGGCTAGTTGTATGTCATTAAGATTCCAGAAGGAAAGTACAACCAGAAATATCAATAAGGCCAGAGAAACTGTAATGTAGACATAAAACTTGGGATCTTAAGACAAGCCCACAAGACCCCCACAAAACCCCACGAGATCACTCTTTTTTTTTCCTGTCTTTCTTCTGTACAGGGTGCATAGCCTCTGTGGCTGCCACTGCTCTGGGAACCTCTCATTAATTGGATACCTGCTTTTTTTTTTTTTTTTTTTTTTTTTTTTTTTTTTTTACTTTTTAACCTTCCAATGTGGACTGAGGACTGCTGAGATACCCAGCTTGTGAACTAAGCAGCTAAAGGGAATTCAGCCTCCTCAGAATATGAACTGCCATTGTTGGACTAGCTGGGATGTATCATGGAGGCCAGTGCAGGGAGATCAAGACAGGACACGTGCTTACTGGACTTCATTTGTGGGACCATGGGAGGGAAAGAACCCAATGTGGAGCACAAGTGCAAGATTGATGGTTGTTTGAGCTTGCCATGGAGGAGCCTTTGAGCACTTCCTTAAGGAAAATATGACATCTTTTAGGAAAAAAAGTCCTCCAATTCAAGTGAAAAGAAAAAAAAATAAAAGATGGTATTATGAACTTGGCAGGTAAATGGATGGAGCTCGAAAGCTTTAATTTTTTTTTAAATTTAGAATCTTCTTCAATAATGGAGTTGAGGTGATTGAGTTGAAGCAATTGAATCTTTTCCAGTATTAATTCTGCTTTGAATACATATTATTTGAATTCCAGTATTTTATATGACTAGATAGGTATGTGAGGGCCTGGGTGTCAAGTGATCCTTAGCTATCTATTGAAGTTTTTCCATTTCTATTCTTGCACCTAGATTCCCATCAGCCTTTCTCAAGTAATCCTCCCTGTCTAGTAAGCTTTCTCGATATAATTGTTTCAGATATTTTACTGCTACACTACACAGTGGAGTTGTTTTCATGACACATTGGGATGTTCTTATTTACCTGCACAGCAGTTCCTATTCTGTGGCATCATCATCTAACTAAGAGGCAACTTGCACACCATGTATCTCTGTTATGTTTCTGACCTCATATTTCCTTTACAGGTCACAACATGTTAGATCTCCAGAGAATGAGATGATCTCTCAGTCATAAATGACATTTTTCTCATTTTTCTCATGTACTTTTATATAATTTTGGTTTTGTAGATGCTTAGGTTTATGTAATTTCCTACATATTTTTGAATGATAATTCCTCCAAAAACACTTATTTCAATTAAAGATCAGATGTTATAGGAAAGAAAATGGAACAGGGTGAAGAGAGAAAATACTAGATATTTGAGAACATCTTGTCATGTTCTGCTTATGTAATAGCCCACATAGAGTTCAAGTAAGGGTAATGCAACAGTTGAATAAGTAAATGAAAACTGTATGTACCAAGCTATTAAAATGTGGGTAAGGGAACACCAAGAGTACGTTTTATTTTTGAGTAATAATGAAATACTTCTCTTAGTCATTACTTCCTTGCCAAATACCTGTAACTTAATTCATATTATTGTTTATGATATTGTCCTCTGATCAACTTTTGGCTAAGGGAGTTTAACATGAGAACTTTGAATTCAGGCAGTTAGAATGGAAAAAATAATAATGATATCCCAATATTGTCTAATTGTTAACTGAAAATTAACTTTCCCTTACATTATTGATTTGAGTGGTAGAGTATAACCATATGAATCTTTGTGAATTAACAGACATGAAATATATATTCACATAACTGATTTCAGAACTTAAACTCTATTTAGCTTAAATTAATCATAATTTCAGTGACAAAAAAATCCATTGCCAGACCCTGTTATTTAAGACATTATTAAAAAGTCAGATACCAATTGAGCTCTTTTGATTTTAATTTTGAATATTTTTAATTCAATTTCAGTTTAAATCATTTAAGTAATTGATCACTATTTATTTTTAATAAATATTTTTAAAGAAAGTGTATCATTTTTACCAGATGGCTAAAGGTAGTAGGACACAGGGAAATGTTATGAATACCACATGGGTCTGGAGTCCCAGATGGAGCCAGATGTAGTTCTGTATCACCACACTCACTAGCAGAGAATAATACAAGGGCTATATTAAATATGTTGAAATATTGATTTCAATTTAGTAATTCTAATTGCACTTTTGCAAATTTCATATATATTTTGATGGAATGTAGATCCCCTTCCCATAAATACACTCCTCTCAAATACCTGTAGCCCAAAGAATTCAAATTCAATCTTGTGTTCCCAAATGCATTTTCCTGTGGTCTTCATCCCTAGGAGGGCCTGGTCAACCTAACAATGGTCCCATGCTTAAATCATATTAACTCTTCCACTCCCAATAGTTACTGGTTGACAATACATCTTGAGATAGGAGGGGTTTTCTTATGCGCCTCCCTACATAAATATTGGGATTTTTTATTATGCTTGAGCTTATGTGAAGCATACTGTTACCGTTGCTTTAAGTTCACAAGAGTAACTGCACGACTATCTGGAAGTAAAGGTAAGGACAGTACCATTAGCATGAAGAGGCTAGCTACATGGATAAATGGGGAAAAAAAAACCTCTACCAGCTATGCCTTTGACAGAGGGTTAGTATCTAGAATACACAAAAGCTCAAAAACTTAAAAACTGGGACAGAATGCAAAAGACCTCTGCAGACTCAATCTGAAAACATCACATCACAGAACTGGGAAAATGGGCATCAGGCCCCAACCTTAGTAGAATAAAAAATGACAGTAACCTATTACTGCTGTGTGAGAGAACATTGCTCTTCTTTAAGGGATTGAAGCTAGAAAGGCAGACAAGAGTCCAGGGAATTAAGTTGCACCAATGGACATCTTGGTAGAAATGCTTGACTGGAGAGGCCTTAGCATATATAAAATTATGGAAGAAGTGTGGTTAGGAAAGGGGGTCTAAGCATGATTAAGATGTATTATATTAAATACACAAAACCAGTAAAGTATACATGGAGAAAATCAAACAAACAAACAAACAAACAAACAAACAAACAGAAGAGTGTAACTGGTTTTCTGGTTTTCAAGGAAAGTTTTCCTTTGGAAAGAACAGTTACTTTTCCTACAGATACTTTTCCATCCCTAAGTGATTCTTTTTGCCAAAATTATGTCTTTTACATTCAACACTTGAAAACATATTCAGGAGTTAAAACCTTTCTATGTTAAAATTTCATTGAGTTTTAACTTATTTAGAAAAATAAAACCCTGCTAAATCTAAATCTAAAGTAAGTCTATGATTCCATAATTTAATCTTTGTCACTCAGTACAGATCTGTATATAAGCAGAGGATGAAATTAAAATGATAATTTAATATCTTCAATAAATGATAGCATCTCTTCAGTTTGTATGAGGATTGTGGTGATATATATATATATGTATATATTTTAGTTACTTAGTAATATGATTAAATCATTTATTTTCTTAAATCTAATTTTTGCAGAAGATCCCTGCTGTACTATAAACTAGTGAACACAAATTTCAAATTTTATGAAACAATGAATCATCTCTAAATAATAATATTCATTTTAGTAAAACTTGCATGCTATATTAAAAGTGAAAGTATGATAAATAGTTAATGACATATATTACATCTCTTTAACTTTCCATGTTTAGTGTATTTTAGGATATAAATATTCCACTACTTTAGTAGATGATATATAAAATACCTTATTGATGTTCATGAACATATATTGTATAAAATTGTGCTATCAAGAAGAATAATTTCAACCACTGGGACATTACGGAATAAACATTTAAATTTTATTTTTATTTTTTGGTCTTTTTGAGACGGGGTCTCCCTGTAGCACCAGCTGTCCTGGAACTCACTCTGTAGACCAGGCTGGCATTGAACTCACAAAGATCCACCTGCCTCTGCCTCCCAAGTGCTAGGATTAAAGGTGTGTGCCACCACACCAGGCTAAACATTTTAAAATTTTAAGGCAGAATTAGTGTGTGTGTGTGTGTGTGTGTGTGTGTGTGCGCGCGCGTGTGTGTTTGAGTGTGTGTGTATATATACATACATTTTCCTTGACCAGTCATCAATTGCTATACAGCTGTTTTGTTTTCATTTCTTTGCTTGTGTGATTAGCACAATAGTAAACATATGAGTGATCTTTCATTGATAGATTTATCTCTGTTCTCTAATGTATAATCATTTATCATTATTTACTATACTTTCTGGCCAATTTCATATCTTTCTAGGGAAAAAAGTATATTTAAATGTTTTCTGTTGTTGCTATTGTTTTGTGTTGTTTTGACAGGGTCTCCTAGACTTAGTCCACCTGGAAGTCACTATGTAGACCAGGTCGGCGTTGATCTCACAGAAACACACCTGCCTCTGTTTCATGAGGTCTTGGATTAAAAGGACACATCACCACACCCTGGCTCTGTTGACATTTTAAAATAAACTTTTGCCGGGCATGGTGGCGCACGCCTTTAATCCTAGCACTTGGGAGGCAGAGGCGGGCGGATCTTTGTGAGTTCAAGGCCAGCCTGGTCTACAGAGTGAGTTCCAGGACAGCTGGGGCTACAGGGAGACCCTGTCTTGAAAAGACCAAAAAAAAAAAAATAAATAAAATAAAATAAATAAATAAATAAATAAATGCATAGCTAATCTCAAGAACAGAAATCACATAGTCAATTTGATAGAAAGGAAAAGCTTTTGACAAAACTCTGAACTTGAGGGGCTGGAGAGATGGCTCAGTGGTTAAGAGTACCAACTGCTCTTGCAGAGGACCCGGGTTCAATTCCCAGCACCCACATGGCGGCTAAGAACTGTCTTTAACTCCAGTTCCAGGGGAATTCAATGCCCTCTTCTGACCTCTACGCATTGCATGACATGGGTGCACCAACCTACATGCAGGCAGTACACTCATACACGTAAAAAATAATGCTGGGCGTGGTTGCGCACACCTTTAATCCTAGCACTTGGGAGGCAGAGGCAGGCGGATCTTTTGAGTTCAAGGCCAGCCTGGTCTATAGAGTGAGTTCCAGGGCAGCTGGGGCTACAGGGAGACCCTATCTCAAAAAGACCAACAAAACAAAACAAAACAAAAAACTCTGAACTCGAAGTCTTTAATCCTGTTCTTTTCTTAGTTTACCCTATTGTATTAAGTACTCACTGCTCAATTGTTCAAGCAGGGTTGCACTATTAGCCCTGGCTGGCCTGGAACTCCCTTGATAGACTAGCTAGCCTAGAACTAAGAAATCCATCAGATGGGGCTGGAGAAATGGCTTGGGAGAGTGAGTACTGGCTGCTCTTCCAGATGGACCCGGGTTCAGGGCATCCGGCACATTCTCTGCCCTCCGGCACATTGCAAAACATGGGTGCACTAATACATATGCAAGCAATATACTCATACACATAAAAAATGTTTAAATAAAAATAGCCGGACGTGGTGGCGCACGCCTTTAATCCTAGCACTTGGGAGGCAGAGGCAGGCGGATCTTTGTGAGTTCAAGGCTAGCCTGGTCTACAGAGCGAGTTCCAGGACAGTTGGGGCTACAGGGAGACCCTGTCTCGAAAAGACCAAAAAAGAAAAAAAAATAATAATAATAAAAAAGAAATTCACCTGCCTCTGCCTCCCAAGTACTGGGATTAAAGGTGTGTGGGACCACACCGAGCTCTAGGAAAATTCTTGCTCTTTCACCTCCTACCTTCTTTACCCCTCCCACCATTTAATCCTGAATGAACGCATATCTTCCTATGTCCTCAGTTGACACGATGGGCCAAGTGCCATCATTTTCCCAGGGACCACAACCCTAGCCTTCCAGGTATTTATTTTCCTCCATTCTTAGTCTCTTCTAGACTCTAGNTTTTAATTTTAAATTTTTAATTCAATTTCAGTTTAATCATTTAAGTATTGATTTTTTTTTTTTTATTTATTTTAATAAATTTTTAAAGAAAGTGATCCATTTGTTACCAGATGGCTAAAGGTAGTAGGACACAGGGAAATGTTATGAATACCACATGGGTCTGGAGTCCCAGATGAGCCAGATGTAGTTCTGTAGCACCACAACTCACTAGCAGAGAGAAGACAAGGCGAAGAATAATGTTAAATATAGGATTGAAATGAGTAATTCTAATTGGACTTTGGTCGAAGTTCAGCGTAGATTGGATGCGAAGGGATAGCCCCTGCCCATAAATACACTCTCCTCAAATACCTGTAGCCAAAGAATTCAAATTCAATTTGTGTTCCCCAATGCATTCTTCCTGTGGTCTTCATCCCTAGGAGGGCCTGGTCAACCTAACAATGGGGCCCCATGCTGAACAAGGAACCGGCCACCTCCCCAATAGTTACTGTTTGACAATACATCTTGAGATAGGAGGGGTTTTCTTATGCGCCTCCCTACATAAATATTGGGATTTTTTATTATGCTTGAGCTTATGTGAAGCATACTGTTACCGTTGCTTTAAGTTCACAAGAGTAACTGCACGACTATCTGGAAGTAAAGGTAAGGACAGTACCATTAGCATGAAGAGGCTAGCTACATGGATAATGGAAAAAAAAACAACCTTCTACCAGCTATGCCTTTGACAAGCGGGTTAGTATCTAGAAATATCAAAGAAGCTCAAAAACTTAAAAACTGGGACGAAGGTATTGCAAAGACCGTGGCAGCTCATAGCTGAAACTCACAATCACAGAAACTGGAAGAATGGGCATGCAGAGCCCCAACCTAGTAGGATAAAAAATGACAGTAACCTATTACTAGGCTGTGTGAGAAAGAACATGAGTCTTCTTAAGGGATGGAAGCTAGAAAGGCAACAAGAGTCCGGGACTTAAGTTGGCACCAATGGACATCTTGGTAGAAAATGCTTGACTGGAGAGGCCTTAGCATATATAAAATTATGGAAGAAGTGTGGTTAGGAAAGGGGGTCTAAGCATGATTAAGATGTATTATTGAAATACACAAACCAGTAAAGTATACATGGAGAAAATCAAACAAACAACAACAAACAAACAAACAAACAGAAGAGTGTAACTGGTTTTTTCTGGTTTTCAAGGAAAGTTTTCCTTTGGAAAGAACAGTTACTTTTCCTACAGATACTTTTCCATCCCTAAGTGATTCTTTTTGCCAAAATTATGTCTTTTACATTCAACACTTGAAAACATATTCAGGAGTTAAAACCTTTGCTATGTTAAAATTTCATTGAGTTTTAACTTATTTAGAAAAATAAAACCCTGCTAAATCTAAATCTAAAGTAAGTCTATGATTCCATAATTTAATCTTTGTCACTCAGTACAGATCTGTATATAAGCAGAGGATGAAATTAAAAGAAATTACGTATAATTTAATATCTTCAATAAATGATAGCATCTCTTCAGTTTGTATGAGGATTGTGGATGATATTTAAATAATGAATAGTATATATTTATTCTAGTAATTGATTAAATCATTTATTTTCTAAATCTTAATTTTTGCAGTAAGATCCCTGCTGTACTATAAACTAGTGAACACAAATTTCAAATTTTATGAAACAATGAATCATCTCTAAATAATAATATTCATTTTAGTAAAACTTGCATGCTATATTAAAAGTGAAAGTTGATAAATAGTTAATGACATGATAATTACATTCTTTAACTTTCCATGTTTAGTGTATTTATAGGATATAAATATTCCACTACTTTAGTAGATGATATATAAAATACCTTATTGATGTTCATGAACATATATTGTATAAAAATTGTGCTAACAAGAAGAATAATTTCAACCACTGGGACATTACGGAATAAACATTAATTTTTATTTTATTTTTGGTCTTTTTGGAGAGGATGGTCTCCCTGTAGCACCAGCTGTCCTGGAACTCACTCTGTAGTCCAGGCTGGCTGAACTCACAAAGATCCACCGTGCCTCTGCCTCCCAAGTGCTAGGGATATAAAGGTGTGTGCCAACACCACACCAGCTAAACATTTTAAAATTTTAAGGCAGAAAATTAGTGTGTGTGTGTGTGTGTGTGTTGTGTGTGTGGTGCGCGCGCGGTGTGTGTTGAGTGTGTGTGTATATCATACATACATTTCTGTGACCAGTCATCAATTGCTATACAGCTGTTTTGTTTTCATTTCTTTGCTTGTGTGATTAGCACAATAGTAAACATATGAGTGATCTTTCATGATAGATTTATCTCTGTTCTCTAATGTATAATCATTTATCATTATTTACTATACTTTCTGGCCAATTTCATATCTTTCATAGGGAAAAAAGTATATTTAAATGTTTTCTGTTGTTGCTGATTGTTTTGGTTGTTTTGACAGGGTTCTCTAGATCCAGTCCACCTGGAAGTCACTATGTAGACCAGGTCGGCGTCTCGAACTCACAGAAACACACCTGCCTCTGTTTCATGAGGTCTTGGATTAAAAGGACACATCACCACACCCTGGCTCTGTTGACATTTTAAAATAAACTTTTGCACGGGCGTGGTGCGCACGCCTTTAATCCTAGCACTTGGGAGGCAGAGGCGGGCGTATCTTTGTGAGTTCAAGAGGCCAGCCTGGTCTACAGAGTGAGTTCCAGGACAGCTGGGGCTACAGCAGGGAGACCCTGTCTTGAAAAGACCAAAAAAAAAAAATAAATAAAATAAAATAATAAATAAATAAATAAATAAATAAACTTTTACTTTTGCTATTTCTCTGAATTTCTTACAGATTGCGTTTTGTGCACTTTTAATAGGTTTATAGTTTGCAGGTCTTTTCTGCCATTCTCCAAGTTGTATCTTTAATTGAATTATCATTTCCTTTGCTATGCAGAAGCATTCCAAATTTTGAGCATTTTTTTAAATTTGTATTGAAATTTTTATGCATTTCATTCAACATATTCTTTTTTTTTTTTTTTTTTTTTTTTTTTTGGTCCTTTTGAGACAGGGTCTCCCTGTAGCTCTGGCTGTCCTGGAACTCCACTCTAGCCAGGCTGGCCTCAAACTCACAGAGATCCGTTGCCTCTGCCTCCCAAGTGCTAGGAATTAAAGGTGTGCGCCACACTCGGCATTTATTTATTTCTGTATGTGTATCAATGTACTGTCTGCATGCAAGTTTGTGCACCCGTGTCGTGCAGTGCCACGGAGGTCGAAGAGGGTGCGGATTCCCCTGGAAACTGGAGTTCTCCTGGAATTGGAGTTTCAGACGGTTCTCGGCCACCATGTGGGTGCTGGGGATCGAACCGGGTCCTCTGTAAGAGCGGTGGCGCTAGGTTAACCACTAGGCCATCTCTCCAGCCGCCAACATTTCTTAATCTAATTTCTTCTCATTCTCCCCCTCCATGCCACCAGCCCTGCCAGAGCTCATGCATTCTGCCATACATGTGGTGTATGTTTTTTCTCAGTCTTTTTAAAAAAAAATTTTGATGCAGAAGTTTGCTGTTTGGGGGCAGAAGTTTACTGTTTCAGTAGTTGTTTTTGTGAACAAATATTTCCATGTTTTGATTCCTTTAATTTATATTGTTCCAAAATATGCATATATATATATATATATATATATATTAATATATATATATATAATTCCATACGTATTACAACAGTCTGAAAATAAGTAGAAGTTTATCAACAAACATGTTTAGGAATTCACATGTTAACAGTAGAGTTAAATGCAGATAAATGAAATACCACTTTACATTCCTAAATTACATAACAATTTGATGTATATTAGAATGTACTTTTTTATATAAGCAGCAGGTATTATTTTTACTAAAAAAAAAAAAAGAGGGCTGGAGAGATAGCCTAGCGGTTAAGAGCGCCGACCACTCTTACAGAGGACTTGGTTTCGATCCCCAGCACCTACGTGGCGGCCGAGAACCGTCTGAAACTCCAATTCCATGAGAACTCCAGTTCCAGGGGAATCCGACACCCTCTTCTGGCCTTCACTTAGCAGAACAGCTTCTTGTTACATCCATTTACCTGCAAATTTCACGATGTCCTCTTTCTTTACCACTGTATAAAATTGCACCGTGTAGTTGTACCATGGTTTATTTACTCATCAGTTGAGGGACACTTGGGTTGCTTCCAGCTCTTTGCTATTGTGAAGAGAGCTGCAATAAACATGGTTGTGCACGTATCTCTGGAAAAGGATGAGTCTTGTGGGTATATACCCAGGAGTGGTATGACTGGGTTAGGTATGAGTACATTTTTTATTTCTTGAGACTTTAATATATGAGTACACAGTATTTACATCATTTCAACCCTGCCCTCTCCCCCTGCAACTCCTCTCATGTCCCCCTCTCATGTCTCTCTCAGAATCATGACGTGACCTGCCCAAAACATGTACCTTTGAGTAAATGTTTACCTAAGATAAAAGTGATGTGTCTGAGGAATGTTTGTGTCAGGTTTTCTTCTTGTCTGTGTTCTCAGCCATATTTTTTCTTTAATACTGATGGAAGATGGAAGACTTTTGTCTTATAAAAATAAGATTCAAATAAGAAACCATTAAAATTCTGTGTTCCTGAAAGCTTTATATTATGAATTATATTTTTCAGTAAATTATGGACATTACAATGATATTCTTTCATTAAGTTACTGTTTATAAATAATGTTTTCTGGCTAGAAACATTAATAAATCCTTAGATTAAGTTAAATTTTAACTTATGCTGAATTGTGAAGGTGTGGCATAAAAGGCTGTTCTTATATTAAGGTAGCATTTAATTTCCTGTTATATAAGTCATGGGATATGCTACATATAATACCCCACAAGGGATATTCAGTGGAATAATTCCAGTAAATACATGGGAAGCTTAAGGTTCTTTCCCTGGCTATTCCATTCCTCACTAGCTTTCTCTGATGATGAAACTCAAGAACCCATTGCTTATTTCTCTGTGTTATATCATACTATTTCTATCATCAACTTTTCAGAAAAATAAATCAATCATGAAGTCAAAATTGAAATTTGGCAAAGTATTTAATGATATTGCTAGAGCAATGACATCAAAATTGTAAAAGTAAATGTCACTGTGAAACACACAAGAAACGTTTCTTAATCTTATTCAATTCAAATAGAAAGATACTTAGAATTTAGATACTATTACTGAAAGTCACAAATTCTATATCCTGAAATTACTTTTTAAAAATGAGCTGGGGCATTCTTGCCAACTTTATTTGTTGCTCATTGTGAACAGTGCTGCAGTAAATGAGAATGCAGACGTCTCCCTGAGAAGATGATTCTGTTGGATATACCTTCAGTGGTATTGCTGTATTGGCATTGTGTGGCAGCTAAATAGTGTTCACAAACAATTTCTTTCCAGTATCCTCTGTTATATTTCTAGGTAAGTCATCATAAATTTTAACAAAGTATAATTATTGGTTGCCAAGTAAATTTAGAATAATGTGGCTGGAGAGATACTTCAACAGTTAAGAGCACTAGCTGCTCTCACAGTGGGCCAATCTTCAGTACCCAGGACATACATGTCATCTGAAAATGACCTGTTACTCCAGTTCCAGGCATACAACACTCTCTGACTTCTGTGGACATTGCTCACACATGGTAAACTTACATACGTGTAGGCAAAACATTCATACACATATAATAAAAATACATCAATCAGGGGATGTAGAGATGGCTCAACAGTTAAGAGCACTGATTGCTCTTCCAGAGGTCCTGGGTTTGATTCCCAGCACCCACTTGGCAGCTATTTGCAAAGATGGCAATGGTTTGCAATGGTAAATAGGAATATAGGTCTTTATTATTAATACAAGTGTTATTGTATAATTGAATAACTATAGAAGCAATTAAATTAATGCCTATTTACTTTATCTGCACCCAATTTTGTGCACTCAATTGTTTATTTATCATAACACACTACATTTTATCAGGTAATAATAAGAATTTTAATTCCCCTGAAAATAAGTCAGTTGATGACCTAAATCAATAAAGGTTGCACATAGCCAGTCAATAGCAGTATGTTCTTGGAAATTTGGGATGAAAGCCCCTTCTTAGATACAAATTCTTCATTATGCACTTACTGTTGATTACATCACAACTAAATTTCATACTCCTGAAGTCGACGAGGTTTCACTTCTGAGAATTATTATCACAAATTAATGAAGTCTGATATTGTGGATTTTATCATTTAGTTGTGAATCCATTCCTAGGACACAAAAAGTGAGCAAAGGATGTTCAAATGGGGGATAATTACTAACCATGTTAAATATTTTTCAAATGAATTCCAATCTAATTTGCAACTTCATGATAAATATGTCATTGGTATAATATATCACGCAAGTTTACTGTTAAAATGTGAATCTCTATGCCTTAAACTTATGAGTAAGGAAAATAACGATTCGAGGTGACGCCCGAGTCCTCACTGCTAATGTGAGACGAATTTTTGAGCAGGTAAAGGTTGCCCCTAAGGCGACCCGCCTACTTTGCGGGATGCCTGGGTGAAACGATCTGCCCAACCCTTTGTGCACAATAAAAAGAGACTGAGAAGTGTGTAGATACTTTGAAAAAAAAATGTGAATCTCTAAATATGTTTTGGAATTAACCTTTAATTTATTTTCAGATTTTGTAATTTTGATTTATATGTGGAGTATATATATGCATATTTTGGAATAATATAAAATCAAAGGGAACAAAACAATGAGAGAGAGAGAGAGAGAGAGAGAGAGAGAGAGAGAGAGAGAGAGAGAGAAAACCTATTCAAATAACTGACCAAAACAGTAAACTTGAGCATCGAAAAGGTTACAAAACACTGAGAAAAAAGATGCAAGACAGGACTTAACTTGTATGACAGAATCCGTGAGCTCTGGAGGGGGGCAGGGGGCATGAGGGGTGGGCATGGATGGGGAATGAGTCTAAATTTGATTAACAAATGTCATATGAAATGTGCTCAATAAAAATTAAAAAGTTAAAAAATATCATTTTATTTTTCTTATGTTCTTAATACAAACAGGAAACTGTAAGTAAAACATCGAAATTACTTAATACTGATCTTAAATGTTTTACATTTTATATCCACAATATAGAACATCTTATGAAAATAAAATCATTTTAATTCAGGGAGAAGAGGATCAGATTTTATGAATTCTACAAAAGTAAACACTATAATATCTGCTTTAACTAGCTTTTAATTATTTCAGGTGATCAACTAAAAGGTTTAAAAATAATTATTTCATGATGCATGTCACATAAGTAAATACCAATAATCATTAATATGTGACATCACTTAAGAATGTTGCTTTAGATATTGCAGGATAACCAGAAATACATTCTAAGTTTTCAAAATATTAAAAGGGAGAAGAAAAGATGGAAAATTCTGAAAAGTGCCTGACATGAGGCTCTGTGTTAGATAGACTAGGACCCAGATAAAAAACACAGACAGACGCAGGGTTGTGCCTGTAATCCCAATACTGTAGAAGCTGAGACAAGAAGATATTTATGCATTTCTGGCCAGCTAGTAGAGCTAAATTGTATGAACTCCAGATTCAGCAAGAAACCATGTCCTAATCAATAATGTAGAAAGCAATTGAAAATGCAGTTAATATCAACTCTGGCCTCCCAAATAGCTACACACACAGATACACATACACACAAATAAGCAAACACATACACAAATGCCAAAAGCTTTTGAAATGCATTAAAATTAAATTGGATTTTTCCATACAATTTATATTTTTGGATATGAGCCATGTGATAAAAATTGAATTTTATGTTTTATATGCATTTGTCCAGCTCATGTAATGTACACTGACACATTTCTTTTTTTTTTTAATTAAAACAAAATTTTAATATTTATTCTTGTATGTGTAGGAATGTACTGTCTGCATGTAGGTTTGTGCACCCGTGTCGTGCAATGCTGCGGATGTCAGAAAAGGGCGTCAGATTCCCCTGGAACTGGAGTTAAAGATGGTTCTCAGCCGCCATGTGTGTGCTGGGGATCGAAACCGAGTCCTCTGCAAGAGCAGTCGGCGCTCTTAAGCACTAGGCCATCTCTCCAGCCTTACACATTTCTCTATAATGTAGTATTTTAACTTTTTTTTCTCCAGAAGTTCAATTTCATTTTCCCTAGGGTATGGGTATAGGTAAACTGTAGATATAAAAGAGTAATATGAAAATTATGGAAAACATCTTAGTGTATGGAAATAGAAAAAAAAAAAAAAAAA
>VZQC01003661.1:17540-40783 GCA_009823505.1 Rhizomys pruinosus
AAAAAAAAAAAACTGAGAGAAAGATGCAGGACAGTTATGGCAGAATGCATGATCTGGGATGGGGTGGGGGTGGGGGGGAAGGGAAAGGGAAATAAGCCTGAACTGAATTGGAAAAAATGTATGAAATGCACAAAGCATCAATAAAAACTAATTTAATTAGAAAAAAAAAAAATCGGTTCCCCCAAGACTAGAATCTTCAAATAACTGAATCTTCCTTTGTCCCCAGCATAAGACCTAACAGAGGCAAAGCTACTGCCATGCACAGCCTGGGATATGGAGTAGAGATATATGGGGAACGCAGACACCCAGAGAAGGCTGAAACTGACTCCAAACAGCAGAAGCTCCTCTACCTTCCAGTTTCTTTCACCATCCACTGTGAGAGGAATGTAGTACTATGACTCATGAAAGGGGACCATAGATCCAGGCTCACTAGAGGCGAACACAACTCCAGACTCATGGAATTGCCTACAATTCCAGGTCACAGGGGGCTCACAGCTCCAGGTTCATAGGAGGGCACCACAGCTCCAGGCTCACAAAAGGGAAACATAGGTCCCCTTTCCTTCTGGAAGACAACCACAGCTCCAGGTTTATAGGAGGGCAATATAGCTCCAGGTTCATGATAGGAAACTACAGTTCCAGGCTACAAGAGGGGTCATATATTCAATTACTGTAGCTGTTTCTATTTTCCTATTTCCATTGGTCTGGCTATGTGATTATAGTTGTGTTACAGATGTGTTTAAGGAAAAACATTTTGACTTCTGTGCAGCAAACAAAGGCAACAATTACTTGCTAACTTGAATTTCTTCACTAGAGAGCCGTCAATATTGGGGGAATCCACTTTTGCTTTCAGGAGAGGAGACAGATGGTGTGAAGCAAGTGTTTTCTTCTTCAAGACCAAGTTCCAGTTCACTTGGTGTCTGCTATTTTCACATCTTTCTTCATGGCCGAGTGGAATAAAGTGATACGACATCATTTTACTGGTGTCACATTTTTTTCCTCTTTTTTATTTTTTAAGGGATTCTACAATATAATAGCACAGTTGTTTTCAGATAACATTGACATTACTCAGTTTGCCATATAATTAGGTAATTGGTGCATTTTTTTTGGAGTGAGCCAAATTATTAAGCATAAGCAATGAATGTAAGTAACATTCATATAAAACCAATTCACACGTATCTATGTCCAAATCTTGAACAAACCAAGGTTCCCATAGTCCAGCTGGAGAAGCTTGTATGCACAAGCATGCTGCTCAAATAGGAGTCCAGTCTATATTGCTGTAAGTTCACGAATCACCCCAATCTCTCTGCAGCCCTTACATTCTAACACGCCTCCTCTTCTGCAAGTTGTTCCCTAGGCTTTGGGAAAGGGGCACAAGTGGGTGAGAAGCAAAACAGTCTATTTTCCCTGGAGTTGCCATTTTGGACTCAGTCTGTTCAGGTTGATCCCCTTCATGGGTTGACAGCTTATCAAGTGTTACCTTTTATTTTTTTTGGGGGGGTCTTTTTGAGACAGGGTCTCCCTGTAGCCCCAGCTGTCCTAGAACTCACTCTGTAGACCAGGCTGCCTTGAACTCACAAAGATCCACCTGCTTTGCCTCCCAAGTGCTAGGATTAAAGGAGTGAGCCACCACGCCCAGCCCAAATGATACCTTTTTAATACTACTAACAAAGCACAAGCAATTGGATGTACAGGCATTTAAGCAGTACTAATTATTATGGCAAGCTAAGCTGTGAGTATAGACACAGATGCTTGGATGGTATGCTAATCCACAATCTGTGGTTTCTCTATAAAGGGTGACAAGTTCTTATTGTGGCTTATAACATCTCCTAACCACTAGAGGACATAAGCTTGTGGCATCTACTGTGAATTATTCCTCCAAGGAGAGAGCTAATAGCCAATTAGATTTGGGATATATATAGACACATGGCTGCCACTGTTGCACAGTATCTCCAGGCAGTTGAGGTGTAGCTGATACTAATGGAGGAGTCTTGCTTGTCTCAAGGAGACCAATATTTTCGCTATATTGCTTTAGTGGCCTTTGGAAATGCTCTCTGGCATTTCAGAAACCAGTTGTACATTAACAAGTGACATCTCAAAACATTTTTTTCATGCTCACACCAGGTCTTCCACAACAGGGACTTTACTGCCTTTCTCTTTGCAAATATCCCACTTATAGGCAAAAGGCCTTTATAATTTTGGGGGCTTGGATCCCCTAGCCAACATTTCCTAGGCAGAATAATTCATTGCTGATGTCAGAACTTTCTTGTACATTTGAATTTCTCTGATTGAAATATGAGTATCGTTTTTGGCTTAAAACTCCCCACCTTCACCACACCCAAGGTCAGGCCCTAGAAAGCATAAACCCTGGTTAGATGAGTCCAAAAGACTCCTTGTCATTCCAATCCTCATCATTGTTTTTTTACTACTTTGGTCTGTTTACACATCAGTCTGTCATGCCTATGACTAACCTCACGTAGGTTACAATAGTTAAGGCTACAATAGTTGCTTTGGTGCCCACAGCCACACTGCCCCCATCTTAGCTTCATTTTCATAACTCATAAAATCTCATGAAATTAAAAATTATTTTCCTAGAGTAAAACATATAAACATCAAATACATAAAGACCCACACATATGCAGCAAAATAAAAACACCAATTATGTCTCTCACTGTTAAGAATTGAACTTTCAATGTACATTTAAGCATATGTGTTTTCCCTATAGCCTAATTTATTATAATAGTCAATATTTGTCTCTATTTGTGTTTTATTAGTAGAATTAGAAAAGGACACTACTAAATGAGCTGCACGTCCATTGAAAACAGAGCTTGGACAGACCCAATGCTTGATGTGTTATCTCAGAGGGGAAAAAAAAAGGATCTTCCTATTTCTCATGCTCTCACCCTCCCCTCCAAGGCCCAGGGAGTCTCACAGAAGAGGTTGGCATATCAGTTTGTAAGGGTCAAAGAAGAAGGGTGAATTATGAGATCAGAGCAAAAACGGACTGGACTTTTTATTGGATCAGCATGTTTATCCATGCAAACCTCTCCAAATGGACTTGGGGACCCTGGGTTGTACAAGAATTGGACTCAGATGTTTGCTAATTGGGTTTGCATGGATATTGCTTATGTTTATTGCTTATATTTACTAACTGGTTTGAAATTTATTTAGCTCTTAAGAAGCCACGTATGCATATTTTCACAATTAATAAAATGACAATAAAAAGAACTATCAGGAAAAATGTTGTATTTCACATAGGTAGGTAAGTCATATCTCTATAAATTTAATTAAAGAAAAAATGTTCGCTTTGTGTAAAACTATCTACAGTAAGTCTTGCTTTCTTCTATTAGACATAGTACAATACAATTTTATGCCCTGTCTTGGAAGAATCTGAAGACTGAATTTAAGAAACAATATCCTCAGCAAACCGAATCATGTGCAAAAGTGAAAAGATGCCTCTGGCACTAAGGTAATAAATATAGAGAAGAAAAGTCCTGTAAATCTCGAGTCCTATTGCTCCTGAATTGTGAGAGTTGTAGTAAAGGCAGACACACACACACACACACACACACACACACACGCAAATTAAAATAGACAAATCCATCAAAAGTCTTGCTTACTTTTGAACTAGTCTTTAACTCTTATCAAAAGATGCTTCTCTCTAGGATATTTGGTTAGAAAGAAAATACTTTCTACTCCCAAATTTATGGATGATTCTAATGAATAGAGCCCAAAATATCTCAGGACATTCAGAGTTAGGATCAAGTAACATAAGGGATCTTGCTTATAGCCACTGGGGAAGGAATATGTTATTAAAGCAAAAAGCATTGAATTATCTAAATTCTACAGTTCAAAAGAAATGAAACATGACCTAAGGAAACCTATACTTATAGAAGCAAAACACATAACGTAAGACTAATTGTTAGTGAAGGTAAACAGAACTCCATATTATTTTATAGAAATTAAAAAATTCATAATAAGATGTAATATTAATATTTATTATTACATATTTTGCATATTATATGTATATTGATTATACATATTATCACATATAAGAATATTGATTATTACATATTATTCAAATGATTTTAAGATTCTTGCAGGGAAGAATATGGACAATTATAAAAACTAATGAGTTTAATTCAAATTATAATTATAATTGGACACAAATTTCGCTAAGATATGAAGGAAAGTGTAGGATAAAATCCAAGTGAAACTTCATTTCACTAACGATACAACCATATATATTAGTAAATCAGTTTACATCAGAAAAAAAGAATCAATTATTGAACTTTTAGAACTGCATTGTCAGAAGAAAACACTCAGATATTTGATTTGATCTTCCAAGGGTGAAAGTCAGGCAAAAATAAGACTTGTACATGAAAAGAACCAGGAAACTAACATTTATTGTCAACATGTTCTTAAGGTTTATGTACTTTCCTCCTACATGGATTTAAAAGCAGCAGATTATTTCAAGACAATTGTAAAACTCACAAAATAATGATCTTCCAGATTTGCTGCATAAAGTTTTGTTTGCTGAATAAAGTGTGAAAGGTATAGGATGAAAATTCATATAAGATACATACAAATTATCATGATATATGAATTGTTAAACATACTTGTGAATATGTTGGTATGTTAACAAGATAATGTTAATGGGTACACAAGACAGAATACTAAGAATTCATAGAGATTTTTTAAAAGGTATTTAATTTTACAGTAATCCAAATACAGTATTTTGAAAAGCTTTTTCTCAAAGAAAGAGTCAAAGGAGGACTACAGGTTGAGTACAGCCACAGCTTTTCCACATGCACTTAACCATCAGGTCCAAAAAGTCCACAAAACCTAACTATATTGGAATGGCTGAGATAAGTGAGGTGCTTTGCATTTCTTCATTCTGTGAATAACCACATTAAAAATCTTATATAACACACTATATAACATAAATATAACACAAGATGTAACACAAATGTAAAAATCTTATACAATCATGGATTTCATTTCTCATGTAAAAGTTCCCAAAGAGTGAAGCATTGTCTCTAGTTTTACTATGTCACTATTTTCAGTCAATAATCTGACAGTAATCTTCAAACTTAACTCCAGGACAACTTATTTAATGGTCTCTAATTTTGAGACACATGTTACCTTCTAGTGAAAAATGGTAGTTTTTCAAATTACCAATTTAACAAGCATTGATTGTCTAACTATTTTAGATTGCACAGAAAATAAATTATGATTACATATCTTCTAACATATAAAATGACTCTGAATCTTGGTACCCCATAACAATTATTATTATATTTTCCTTGCAAGGCATAGAAATTTTTAAATATGAAAATTTAATTTATTTCCTTTTAAATATTTTACAGAGTTTCAGAAATTCTACCAATATAACCCATTGAATAGCTTTCTTTCTGCAGGGTGTGGTGGTACACGCCTTTAATCCTAACACTTGGGAGGCAGAGGCAGGTGGATCTCTGTGAGTTCAAGGCCAGCCTGGTCTGCAGAGTGAGTTCCAGGCCAGCTGGGGCTGCAGCGAGACCCTGTTTCAAAAAGAAAACAAGAACAACAACAGCAAAGAATAGCTTTCTAAATGCTTTGTAAAAATGTGAAAATATTTTAAAGCACCATTTTGAATGGAGTATATGATTTTAATGAACTATGTTTAAATAATGCAATTTTATGTAAGAATAAATTTGACTTCATAAGGAATTCTTTATATAATAAATGAGGCTTTTTCATTGTATCAGTAGTTATAACATCCATTCCTATTATCTTTTCTATGATGTAGAAAAATATTCTACATCATAGAAATTTGTGGATATTTAAGTAATTTAGATGTCATAAATAATTTTTATATTGTCTTATGTATCTGA
Organism: Rhizomys pruinosus; assembly: GCA_009823505.1. Classification (NCBI taxonomy): domain Eukaryota; kingdom Metazoa; phylum Chordata; class Mammalia; order Rodentia; family Spalacidae; genus Rhizomys; species Rhizomys pruinosus. The sequence continues at coordinate 23,414 of VZQC01003661.1, forward strand.
CTATTATAATTGTATTTTTAATTTGCAAATTCCATTACTAAGTCCAATTATTTTTCAAATTCACTCTTGTTAATATTACTAGTTTGGAGTTTGTTTTGGTTTGAATTCAATTTCTGCATTATGCTAGGAATATGTGCCATTGGCTATCCTGGAACTATGTAGAGCAGACTAGCCTTGAACTCCTGAATGTTGGGATTAAAAGCAAGGAACACCACACCCAGCCTAATTACATGGTTTGGAAACAAGAAAATGTAAGAAAAGATAAATCTTCTGGCTTCTTTTATATTTAAATGTGAGGCTCATTAATACTATTTAAGTAATGTATTTGACATGACAATTCATTTTCAAAGATATATGAATAGCAATTTTCTTCCCCATTCTTCTGTGTAGTACTATAAAATCAGTAGGAATTCATTAACATTTTATGGCTACTATGAAAGAAATTTATATAACTATAATAATAATAATTAATATTATTAGTATTAGTATTAGTATTAGTAGTATTTTGACAGGGCCTCTCTAATCCCAGCCAGCCTGGAAGTCACTATGTGGACCTGCTCTGCCTCAATCTCACAAATTTTCCACCTGTGCCTGTCTCAGGAGGGCCAGGATTAAAGGTATGCACCACCACAGTCAACCAGCTACAATTATTTTTGATAAATCTTGAAATTTGATATAGATTAACAGCCAAATATATACATTTTCATTTACTTTATGAAAAATATATTCACTTACGTACAATTATTTCAAGATGTGAAGACCTATTTTATAATTTACCTCTAAGAAGCGCTAACTGCAATTATTTATAAACTATACACATGTATATATGCATATATAAAAATTGTGTTTAATAAAATATTACCCATGATGTACAATATGATGTTTGGTTCAGAGGTCTTTATTAAAAATGACTAAATTCTTGCTTTTTTATCTTAGTGGATCTTTAAAACTGAACTTCATGTGCCGGACAGATGACTAAGTGATTAAGATAACTGTCTGGTCTTTTTTTTTTTTAATTTTATTTATCTCTGTATGTGTATGAATGTACTGTCTGCATGCAGGTCTGTGCACCCATGTCGTGCAATGCCGTGGAGGTCAGGAGAGGGTGTCGGATTCCCCTGGAACTGGAGTTCTCCTGGAATTGGAGTTTCGGAGGATTCTTGGTCGCCATGTGGGTGCTGGGGATCAAATTAGGCTCTCTGCAAGAGCAGTTGGCGCTCTTAACCATCTCTCCAGCCCGAGAACTGTCTGCTCTTGCAGAGGACCCAAGTTCAATTCTCAGCATCCAAATGGCAGCTAACAACTGTCTATAATTCTAGTTCCAGGGGATCCAGCAAATTCTTCTCACCTTTGGCATTGCATGACAGGGGTGCACTTACTTATATGTAGGCAATACACTCATATACATAAAATAAAAATCATTAAAAATCCCGAATTTCATTAACATGTCTATTATCTTTTTTTTTTTTTTCTCAAATCTAAGTTCTGATGGTTATACGTGTATATCCACATATATATGTGGGGGAAGTTCTGTCTGTACATAGAAGCCCGAATCACTTCTTTAACTTATTTTTGCTCCTCCCTCCTCCTCTCTCTCGCTCCTTCCCCTCACCTCCTTTCCCCTTCCTCTCTCCTCCTCCTCTTCCTCCTCTTTCTCGTCCTCCTCCTCTTCCTCATTCCCCTACTCCTCTTCCTCCTCCTCTTCCTCCTGTTCCTCAGCTTCCTCCTCTTCCTCCTCCTCCCTCCTCCTCCTTCTCTCCTCTTTTTTTTTTTTCTCTTTTTCTTCATTTTCCTCCTCATCTTCCTCCTCACTCCTCCTCCTCCTCCTCCTCCTCTCCTCCTGCCTTCTTCTTTCTTCTTCTTCTTCCGTTGCTTCTTCTTTCTGGTTCCTTCACTTCTTCTTCTCCTTTAAAGTCAGAACTGGTGTTTCCTCTGTAAGCGACAGCGGAGGACCTGGATTCATCTGTGTAGATGGAGGTATGGCCTCAGCGGACTCAGAAGTAAAACCTGGGCATGTCCTGCGCCTTGAACGAGTAGTAGACTAAACTGTGCTTTACTTTTCTTTTGCGGTGTCTTTCTTTTTTATATTTATATTTATTTCATTTTGACTTTTTTTTTTTTATTTTTTATGATTTGATGATTTGTATAGACAAGGGTCATCCCTGATGGCCACAGCGTGATCCTTGGATACTCATGCTGTGAGGAGCGAGCTGGCCTTGAGAAACTCCAAAAGATCCACGCTGCCCGTCTGGCTCCTGGAGAGTTAGGTATGTAAAGGATGTGGTGCCACCGCGTCAGCCAGGCTGAGCGTGCTTGTTACATTTCTACCCTTTTAACTTAGCTTGAGGACAGTCTCCGGGACCCAGATTGCTGAACTTTTGGATCTGCTCGTTTTCATCTACACTTGCCACTAGAGAAGCACGCCAGCCCTGGGGGATCCTGTTCTCCAATATTTTCTAGTGCACTGGGCATTCTTGAGATTTTAGCGACACAATTGTCAACCACAATGACTTTATATTGCTGTTGAGTATCTCAACTCAACTCATGTCATCCTGTTTGCTCAGGAAGTACTTTACACTTTGAGTCACCTTCCCATCTCTCTCCCTCTGTCTCTTTCTTCTCGTCTTCTGTCTCTCTGCTTGTCCCTCTCTCTCTCTCCTCTATGGGCGCTCATCTCTCTCTCTCTACTATATATATATATATAAAATATGAAGGGCGAGATGATATATATTGATAGTATAGTAGTTCTTCATATGAAGATCAGAATGAATATGTTATAAAACAGACTACCGGGGTACGAGAACATCAGAACTGGTGCTAAATACAAAGGACTATGCCTTAATGATGTAAATAAAGTTAGGCAAACAAGGAAAATAAAGACAAAATCGTTTTTTTCAAAGTCTCAAGGCAGTGAGTTGAGCCCCTAGTCAACATCAAATTTAAAGAAGTTCAACAGCACTAGCCAGTTCATTAGTATCCTGAAATACCCTCTGATGTATTAATTATCTTTTTATCCTCTTCCATGTGATATTGCCAAGAGATGTGCAGTGTCAATGGGTTTGCCTTAACTATTAACAATATATGTGGGTGACATTTCATGATCACCTAAGTCCTTGTCAATGCATCTTTGAATTGGAATAAAATATTTACAAAAGTGTGTTGGGCCTCGTAGGGTCAATGACCTTGGTGAAGGCGCACTGTATTCCTAGTTCACGATTACAGTACAACCAGGGCTAGTGAATCCTCAAATATTTAACAAGGAACTTAAAGCACCATATTAGATAGCTTACTGTTTACTCCCAATACTAAAACCTCTTGGACGATCCTAGTAAACCATTAGGGATATCATGCTGGGCCAGTCATTATTGTGGTTCATAGGGTTTATAGCCAAATAGGATTACTGAATGGGTTTTTACCTTGGCAGCTTGTCTTCAACAATCTTGTATTACCATCAGGTTCTAGGAGATCACCAAATGCAATGACAATATAATACATTGCTTTAGGAACCTCCTAGACAAGCCTAACCAAGAAATCAAAGGGAATGTATCCTGCCCCATGGCTCTACTATCCTCCTTCTCTTGGTGTTCCTTCTTGTGCCTCCTTTCCATAGTATGTTTGTGCACTGTTTTTCATCTTTTTTTTTTTTTTTCTTTCTTCAATTCTGAAGGTACTTTGGGTAATACAACTTTATATATTAATAGTTAGCATCCAGAAATAAAAGAGAACATGTGGATTTGTCACTCAGAATTGAAGTTAACCTCACTTAGTAGAATGTTTTCCAATTTCATTCAAAATTTCATTATTTATTTAGAAAATAAATAGAATTATATTTGGTAAGTGCATAGTATTTCTAGTATAAACTATTTAGCTGACTGGCATTTAAGATCTTTCTATTCTTGAAATATTGTGAAAAGAACAAAATGAACATGGTTGAGCCATGTATTCCTCAATTTTGTCATCAAGTCTTCTAGGTGTATGCCAAGGCATATGGGCTGGATATCTTGAGTTGTCAGCTTGACACACCATGATGGAACTGAGGAATTTTATCCACTGGTTTGGACTATGGCCATGTATGTGGGGTATTTTCTTGACTGTTGAAGTGAGGTGGGAGGGCCCAGCCCACCCCACTTTGGGCAGTGCCACTCCTTGGCAGGGGGCCCTATGTTGTATAGGACAGAATGCTAGGGCTGGAAAAATCAGCTCAGTGGTTATGAGCACATGTTGCTCTTGCAAAAGGACCTGGTTTTGTTGTCCTCACCAATCGCACATGGCAAGCTAAACCGAACCATCAATAACTCTAAATTTGAGTGGTCTGATGACCTCTTCCACCTCTTCAGGCTAGCTGGATGGCAGGGGTGCAGTAACACATATGTAGGCCAATACAACTCGATAAAATAAGGCTAAAATAAAGGTAAAGATATAAAATAAAATTTACAGTAACAAGAAAGCACTGGCCTTACACAGCGCCGGGGGTATAACGTCAAAGAGAGCGATAGACTTTATGGCTCTGTACTGTTGGTTTTGGCTGCCAAGTTCCCTGCCCCGAGCTCCTGCACGATTCCCCTCTGCGTTGAGCTAATGCTGAAGGCCAGATAAATCAGTTCTTCCCCAAGTTAATTTAGGTCAGTATTTTTATCACAGCAATAGAAAGTAACTAGTACAGAAATTGGTACTAGAGTGTGGAATATTGCTGTGATCAACCTGACCATATGTGTCTGGGAGAAATGTGGAAGATTTTAGAGATTTGGATTAATAAAGTGCTTGGAGTTCAATGAGATGTCTGTAGGAACTTAGAAGATAATTTTGATAGAGATGTAGATGATGGAGGACTAGTTTGTAAAGCTTGAAAGGGAAGCAACTATTCTAATCAAGGTGATTTGTGATATATTTTGAACTATTTTTGGCAGTAAACCTTTTGTACTTTATTTGGATAACTGATACTGGTCAGCTGAGGGTGAAAATTTGGCTGAGTAACAAGAGACCGGCATCATTGCATGAATTCTTTTGAAAAAAGTATTTCCTCAAGATCAGCATGCAGAAGCTGTGATCAAGAGCTCTATCTCAAGCAGGAAGCAGAACGTTAATGTGTAAGAGTGCTCTACATGGCATTTGTTGTTGTGTTTGCTTATTGCTTGTTAGCCTGTTGTGTTATTAGTGTTTGTGTTTTTTTTTGTTATCTGTTGTAATTTTTCTTTTTTAAAACTAGAGTCCTTCCCTGTAGCCACAAGCTTTGATGGAATTTCCACCTATATAGAACCAAAGCCTTGCTCTTGATTCACCAGGTAGGTCAATCTTTCCTCCCTCCCAGTTTCTGAAATTAAAAGCATGTGCCACCATACTTTATCATATTGGCTTAGAAGTTATGGAGAACTAAGGAGAGCATGCCTAGGAATAAGAGGGCATTGGTGAAGGTGCAGCCTCCATTGCAATGAAGAACCCGCAGATATATCAGCGGAATCCCTTGAACCATTGGTATGACACGGCAATGGCGCTATGTGGGCAGATGATGGAGAAAGAGGCTTGTCGTGAGCGCTAGGAAAGATAAGCAGTGTGTCGGCGGTGGATGATATTATGCTTTCCCTGTAAGGTCTCAACTATTGGGAGCCCCACACGTAGGTTTGGCGTGAACCCGCCGATGGTCTGACGTTTGGCTTACAGATGGTTGAATTTGTCCTAGAAGATCTGATATATGCCTTGGAACTGGGAAACTACCTCACTTCTCCCTTTTGTATGCCAGTATTAGTCTTAGACCCTTTATTTCTCTTAATGGTGTCAAGTGTTTTTCTCATGCAATAAAATTTCCCCCTTCCTGATCAGGGAATTTTTGAAACACGTATTCATGTTCTGGCTTGAACAGAGATTCCGTAGTGGGTACTTGTTAGCGGTTTAAGAGTGCCGACCGCTCTTACAGAGGACCCGGGTTCGATCCCCAGCACCCACATGGCGGCCGAGAACCGTCTGAAACTCCAATTCCAGGAGAACCCCAGTTCCAGGGGAATCCGAAACCCTCTTCTGACCTCCGCGGCATTGCACCACACGGGTGCACAGACTTGCATGCACACAATACATTCATACACATACAGAAATAAATAAAAATTAAAAAAAATAAAAATAAAAATATTCATGTTCTTTGGATGATACCATTTGTTTACTTTTTCTTCAAGTACTGAGGTTTCTTCAACTTTCTTCTAATTGATTCATTCTATTAGCAAGACTTTCTTCTGAGTTTCTAATTGGGTTATTGAGTTTTTGAATTTTATCTTCATTTCAGCTTGAGTTTTCTTCAGTAGTTCTCTCTACTGAATTCAGTTTCTCTAACCTCAATTGTCTTCATAGTTTTACTCAGCTATATTTATGTGTTTACGTGGAACACATGCAAGAGTTTATTCCTATCCTCTTTAAGTTCATTAAAATGTTTATGCCTTCTTTAATAATCTTGAATTCTCTGACCATGTTATGATTTTTTTTTTAATTCTTTGCCATAGGTTTCATCAAGGTAAATCAAGTTGTAGAAAGTTTCGGTAGTATTGGACATTTTGGGGAAGGAGTAAGCCATACTTTGTCTTTTTATATTGTTTGTAGTTTTGTTATGTGGCCTGGTCTTCACATCTTTGGTTGTTTGCTGTGGATTGGGAAGTCCAGGAGTTAGGGCTAGTCTAGTGCAATGGCTGTGAATGGCTAATGAAACCTGAAATATAAAGATTATGGCACAGATGGAGAATATGGGGTCTCACAGTGTGAGCCTAGGCAGAGGATGCACTTCCCCAACTAGGCCAGATATATCCAATTTTAAATAATAAACTTAGAGAGTGTCTCTCTGTAGCTTTAGCTGACCTAGAACTTTCCTTGTAGACTAGGCTAGCCTAGATATCACAGAGATGTACCTGCATTTGTCTCCTGAGTACTGGGATTAAAGAGCTTATAGGCATGTACCATATACCTGCCTAATTTCTGATATTTAAAAGCTCCTTGATTTTTCATTTTATATTCATCAAAATATTAAATGAATGAGCTAAATAAACTGAGAAAGAAGTTATGATATTATTAATAAAATTTCTCATAAAGTAATAAATATAATCAAATTCTGCTCTCAACAAATGGTATCAAAACATTTTCATTAATATTCTTCTTTTCTTCTTCTGGCTACACACCTATCATTTGTAAGAGATGGTCCATTCCCCTGAATTGCTACTAACTGCTTTCCTAAAATCACCAATGACATATACTTAAGTTTTAATTCATGTTGTCTTACTCATAAGAAAGAATATCAGGACAGTTTCCTGGATTGTTGTCTCTAAAATATTTAAATTTTGAAATATGTGTCTCTGTACTATATTCAAGCCTCTCCTGTTATATGTGCTTTCATCTTTTTGTATTTGAAGAATATTTTATGTCTAAATACAAATGATGTATTGAAGCTATATACATTTGAATCAGAATGGGACATTTTTATTACGTAAGAAAGGCCTTAAAACCACTTGATGTTCATTATAAATGTCTTCTTGTAGAAAACAAGATTTTATTTGTTAGGAAGAAAAATTGGCAAAGAGGTTATACTCTAATACCATTTGGCAACAGCTGTATCAGTAATGCATTATGTGATTTACAAGAAGTGCTTCAAAAAACAGATATAAGAGGCAGAGTCATTTATTAGTTTTCCTTTAGCTAAGTGGAATAAGTATACTTCAACCTACTTCAGTTTTTGGTCTTTTTTAGTTCCTCTTTACTTAGTATTATTTTTGGCCAAAAGATGTATCTGTTTTCTGTCTTCTTTTATTATCATTTTTGTAATAAGAACAAAATAACTAAAGATTTAAAATTTATCTAAACACAAATGACATGTAAAAATAAGGGGGAAAGTCCAAATGTATGTATGTCCATAGTTATATGTGTCTGTGTAATTAGAGCCATTTCTACAGCAGCATAAAATAGTTTTCTGAAGCCAGTCTAAGATCCCCACAGTTTTGCATTATTTAATTTGAGAAAAACAGCAAATTAATTAATTTAAAGAAATATTCAACTAGATTATAACAAGAAAACTGACATGTTCCATTTTATGCATTTGAAATATGAACATTTAGATGCAGGCATTCTTTTATTCATTTGCTGAGTATGTATAGAATTTATGATGATTGCAAAGCAATGTGGAGGGGAAAATACCTTTCTACCAATGACATGAAACATAGATGGTAGAAATTTCACATCGATCTAGATAAAGAGCTAAAGGAAATCAATGGCTTCTGCAGTAGGAAGAATCGGTTTTCTCTATAATGAGGTCTCTGATGAATTATCCAATCCCAAGTGGCCAGCCCTAAATACATGTATGCACAAGCATGACTAAATGAACTTAGTAGATTTTATATACATAGACATATACAGATATTTGTATATGTATATATTGTGGGTGCATAAACTAAAGTGTGGGAGTAGTTGGGACATCTAATGTACTGAGTGGAGGAGTGCTAGGAAGCATTTAAATATAGTAGTGTTGTGTGAAATATTGGAAATAATTTAATATTTCAATAAAAATAACATGAAATTGTGCCGCACATTCAAGCCCTCCCCAATGTTGGCTTGTATTCTCCAGGCAGGTATCTCCACAAATGCCATCTTTTAACATTCTTCTCAGGTTCCCATTTTCTTTACAATCTTTGCTCAAATTCCACTTTCTCATTGATTTCCTCATTAAATACCAAATTTAATATTCTTATCTTTTGGTCCACACATTCAATACATTCTCATGATTGTATTATTTCAACAGATTTTACCTGCATCACACTCATAAAGAAAACTGAGTCTCCCTTTCTCGGCACCAATCAATTGCCAATAGCTCTTCTGAGGTGGGATTTCTTCCCCATTTCCTTTCTTCCCCATCTGACTTGGGCTTGTACAGGTCTGGAGAATGCTGTCATAACCACTGTGAGTTGATACTTATAAGTGCAGTATTGTCTCCAGAAAACGTTTGTTGTAGTTATCTAACACATGTGCTTCTTAGAATCTTTCTATCACTCAATTCCACAATGATCCTTAAGCCTTGGGATGAGGGCATGCAATATAAATGCCTCATTTAGGGATGTACAATCTGTAGTTTCTCAACCTCTGCCTTCTGACCAGTTGTTACCCCATGGTTTAATTCCCATCTACTGCAAAACAAAGCTTCTTTTCTCACTATATGTAGGGAGAAAGCCACTAGATGCTCCAAACCAGCCTTAAAGCCTAATAAGCAAAAGAATGACCAGCCCAACAAATTATTTCTATTGGTGTAGTAGCACCACTTTTATCTTAAGGGTAATCAACAGCTTTCTTCTTGGACTTGAGGTTCACTCAGTGGGAGAGAATTTGTGCATGGTACTGTAAATGACAGCCAAGTACAGATGGCTAGAGAGGTTATAGATACTAAAGAGGAACCTACTTTGTCACTTACCTAGATGAATGTAATTTCCCATTATATTTAAAATAGGTAACTTTGTATTTATAGATTTGTGTATCTTTCACCACTCTTCAAAGAAGCTACTTATTGCAACATTTGAAGACCATTACAAAGTACCATCACTTATTCAACACAGAGAAAATATGACTATGAGATGCCAGCCATAAACATTATATTTACGATGCAAATCTACACCTAAGTTTAAGAGAAGATTATGGAAGCGGGGCTGGGAAAAAATATTAAAGAGGAAGAGGGACAAGACACCAACACATTCTAGACTTAGTAGGAAAAATACACAAATGAAATCTCCACAGTACAGTAGTCTAACAAGATCTATATAATGAAGGGGGACTGGGAGAAATTAAAATAATGCAAATACAATATCCATGTATAAAATTCTCAAAAATAAAATGAATTTTAAAGAAAACTGATTACAAATGCTAGAGTGAATGTAGAGTAATGGAAATAGTCAGTGCTTGTAGGAGTTCATATTGCTGAAGCCATTAAGAAAATTAGCATGCTTTAATCCCAGCACTCGGGAGGCAGAGGCAGGCATATCTCTGAGTTCAAGGCCAGCCTGGTCTACTTAGTAAGCGCCAGGCTAGCTGGGAATAAGGGGAGACCCTGTCTCAAAAAACATTAAAAAAAAAGAAAAATTGCATGTAGTTTACTCAAAATATAGAAATACATATACCAGACATCCCAAGCTTGGGATTCTTAGGACTCCACACACTACTATAGGGATATTTGCTCACCCATGTTCTTTGCTGATCTATTTCCAGCAGCCTAAATGTTCATCAACTGATGAAAGGATAATGAAAGTATTTTCCTAGTTACCTGCTTATTGCTGTGATAAAACACTGACCAAAACTAAACTGAGAAGAATAGAGTTTATTTCATCTTACAGCTTACAAAACCCATCACCAAAAATACCAAGGCAGCAATTTGGAGGCAGGGACTCAGAGATCAGGGAAGAAACATGCCCACTAGCTCACTTACCCTGACTCATCCCCCATCTTTCTTATATAACCCAGCCATGCCTGCCAATTTGTACCACACCCCACAAGGGGAAATTTCCTCATATAGCAATTATGGATATGGCTCTTTGATAAACCCAGAGGCCAATCTGGTGGAAGCAATTCTTCAACTGAGGTTCATTTTTCCTTCCCAAATTTGTCTAGTTTAAGTTTAATTGACAAAAACTCTCTAACAATGAAGTATATATCATATATATATATAATATCATATATATATATATATAATATGGATATATTATGCTGGTGGAAAACAGAAATTATAAAATTTGTAGTTAAATGGATGGAACTAGAATCAATCATTCTGAGTGAGGTAAACTAGACCCAGAATGACAAATTTTCAATACTTTCCTTCTTTGATGGTTGATCCATGAATCTTCAGATATGTTTGCTTCAATTGGAATATTCTTAGAAATCAGAAAACTAGTAAGGGATCAGAAGGGGTTGGCTTTCCCAGGAGGAATCATAATTAGCTTCCAGTTTCAACTTGACACACCTGGGAACTGTGAGCCTCAATGGTGGAATTTTCTCTATTTGATTGGTCAATGGGAATGTCTGTGAGGTTTTTCTTGATTATTGTGTGATGTGTGGGAACACAACTTAATGTGGGCATTCCCACCTCTGAGCAGGTGAGTCCTGGATTGTATTTTAAAGAAGCTGAGCATAGGCCATAGGAGCAACCCAGAAAACAGCATTTGTCTGAGGTCTAGACTTCAGTTCCTTACTCCAGGTCCCTGCCCTGAGCTACTGCCTGACTTCCCTCAAAGATGGACAGTGAGTTGGTAATGTAAGATGAAATTAACCCTTTACTCCCCCAAATTGATTTTCTTCAATGTATTTTATCACAAGAATAGACAAACAAGGACAGAAGGGGAGATTGAACACAGTGGTATAAACGGAGAAAAGGAAAAACAGAGCAAATTAAATAGGATAGGGGACAGGAGGACAGGGCAGAAGAGAGAGTATGGAGAGGGACAACTAGCATTAAAGACTTTTTAAAAAGTCACATGGAGGCCTACTACCATAGAAGAATCCTAAATTATGTACGCATGCTTACATAAAATAGTTTAAATTAAATTGCCTTAAAATGGTGGTCAATTCCCCTATTAGACACCACAGGCTAAAAGATGGCTCATTGCAAGGCTAGGTTACTTCATTTGATATTGTTGGCCTGCAGGTTCCTATAGAAGTACAATGTGTGGAGCTGGAGAGATAGCCTAGCGGTTAATAGCGCCGAGTACTCTTGCAGAGGATGTGGGTCGGATCCCCAGCACCCACATGGAGGCTGAGAACCGTCTGTAACTCCAATTCCAGGAGAACTCCAGTTCCAGGGGAATCCGACGCCCTCTTCTGACCTCTGCGGCATTGCATGACACGGGTGCACAAACCTACATGCAGACAATACATTCATACAAATAAATTAAATAAATAAATAAATAAATAAATAAATAAATAAATAAATAATAAATAAAATAATAAAAAAATATAAAAGAAGTACAAACACTAAATGTTGTTGCCTTTGTTCTTTGTTATCATTCAGAACTTAAGTACAAACCAGTACTGCTAAGGAGCCATGTATGGTGGTGCATGCCTCTCATCCAAAACCTTGGGAGGAAAAGGCAGTGGGATGTTTAAAATCAAGGCTAGTCTGGTCCACATGGTGAGTTTCAGGGTAGCTGGGGTTATACAGAGAATTGTCTCGTCTCAAGAAACTCTCTCTTTTTCTTACTTTCTCAGAAGTTCGTGTGCACACGCACACACACACACACACACACACACAGAGTCTGTTGATAAAACTAACACATGATTGGGTCATATACGATAAAGAAATGACCTCAAAGCTTCATTCCACAACCTAGTGTCCATAGTACTAGAAGGTACTATCCACTCTATTTTAGAATAAATAATCATCAATTTCACCAAGCTGTGAATCCCACAAGCTTCAATGACTGGACAAGGAATATGTGCCTACTGGTGCAGTAGTGGTCCAAATGTCATTGGAGTTGCCAAGTACTTTCTGACTGGATTTAAGGCCTACTCAAAAAACTAGTCTCTGGGGCCAAGAACTTGTGGTTAGATAGATCATATTCTTCAGGGAGAACCTACTTGTATTATTCTCCTAGTCAATCAGTTTTTTGGAGGTAGGGTCTTTCTGTTGCCTCAGCTGATCTAGAATTCTCTATGTAGACCAAGCTGGCCTCAATCTCACAGAGATCTGCCTACCTCTCCTTCCTGTATATTGGGAATCAAATTGTGTACCACCTATCTCCCTTTCCTAAAAAAATACTGATTACAGTCCTAACGTTCTAAAAAGAAGTTCCACATCTAGCATCACATAGCTAAGACAGTATTGCCAGTCTTGTGTCTAGCCGTTTTCCCTTCTTCCCTTATCAGGCCTCAAAGTGTTACTTTTTTTCAGGTGACTAAACTCATGTCTGTCTTCTTCCTCTACAGTTTTGCAAATAGCAAACTCCCTTGTAGAATATATTTTCTTCCTCGGTTCCCCTCATCAAGTCTCTGTTTGGAGTTCAATTTACTTATTAAAACTAATTTCTCTAACCCCTAGAACATTTGCTTTTAATATTACAAAGACATGTAAATATTTGATGCACAGCCTTTGTTCCAGATTATAAATGTAGTTACTTAGAAATTATTTTATTAATTTCTGTCTCTTCCAGCATGCTATATGTCTAATGACAGTGGATATAAATTCAGATATTTTCTTCATTTTGACTCTGGCATCTTCTACACATGGGGTTCCAAAAAATGAAAGAACAAAATGACCTTAGCTTTTTATTAAATATAGTGATAGAAAATAAAAGCATAACATTTTAGTTAAGAATAGAAACCGTGAGAATTAAAGTGCAGTTTATTTCATTCTTTTGATTAAGAATCATAATGTTGAAATAAGCAGGATAAATCAATGCTTCTCAAACTGTAAGACTTTGAAAAATAAATCATGAGGTAAAGTTTGTAAAACTTATGAAGATCTCAACACAAAGTGTGTGTGTGTGTGTATATATATATATAATATTTCAACTGAATACCTATGCATTTTTTATATTTTGCCATTTTTCCATTATGTTTGACATTTTGGAAACAGTTTTTGTCATAGTTCATTAGCATAGTGTAACATACTACTGTGATGAGATCTCACTGAGGTGAATAACAGGATCTTTGCCACGATCAATGAAAATTACAAGGTTTCACAGATATTGTGTTGTGATTGCAACAGCTTGGCCTTGATGTTCCATTTGTGGGCAGATAACTTCTGATAGAGTGAGAAGAAAATGGTGCCTAATCATTGGAGAAAGTTGTAATGATATATGAAATGAAAATCCCTGCCCACCCATTGCAGAAAGAATGCAAACCTTCTTTTGCAATCACTGTTGTGCTATTTTCTTCAAAATATCATTCACCTGTAGAGAACTGAACAGCCATTGCATACCCAAAATGTGCTATTTGTCAGAGGATGTATGACAGAAAATTCTTTGAGACTTTCTCTAAATGAAAAATTGGAATACAAATTTCAAGTAAAATTAATATTTGTTTTTAATGAATATATCCCAAAGTAAAACAAACATCAATTTTAACACAATACATGAGTATCCTCAAACATACGCACATATACAAACAGACAAACACACGTACACTAAGATCATAGAAAACAATATCAAGGAAAAACATTGGTGATAATGTATGATAACTTGAGCAACTTACTTTTGCTTTTTTTTTTTTTTTTTTTTTTTTTTTTTGAGACAGGGTCTCCCAGTAGCCCATCAGGAATTTTTCCCATTATATAGACCAGACTGACCTCAACTTCACAGAGATTTCTCTTGCTCTGCCTCTAGAATGCTGGGCATTTTAAGAGCCTCAAGTTAGGGGAGTCATTTCTTTCTTAATTAAATCACTAAGCCATTACTTATTGAAAATACTAAGTGTCACGTGGGATACAGATGAACAATCATCAAACACCCTTGCTTTACTTAATTTATAGTCTAATACACTAAGTAGAGAGTCTATGCTAAGTATGTAATTTTTCACAGAGTAATAAAGCAGAGAAAGGACCATAAGAATGAAGTGAGTTTCCTGTTGTAGGTATATTGAGAGAAGTCCTTTGGGGGGGGGATGTTTTGAAGGAAGAAAAGCATAAACCCATCACTATTTGAAGAAATTACATCTTTTTAATCATTTTATTAATATTTTTATTTTTATGTGTATGAGTGTATTTCCTGCATATTTGTAAGTACACCCAGGCCATGCAATGCCCAGAGAGGTCATAAGAGGACACTGGATCTCCTAAAACTGGAATTAGGGTCAGTTGTTGGCTGCTATGTGGGTGCTGGGAACTGAAACTGGGTCTTCTGCAAGAGTAAAACGTGCTCTTATGTTTGGCAGAATACATGAGCTCTGGTGGGGTGGGGGGATAGGATGGGGGATATGGGTCTAGATTTGATAATCTTGTACAAAATATATATAAAAAATAAAAATTAAAAAAAATAAAAATTATTTTAATTAATTAAAAAATGTGCTCTTCTAAGGTGAGGCATATCTCCAGCCCACATGTGACATGGGGGAAAACAAAGGAACAGTGTCTCAAAAAGTTGAGAATGCCTTATTCCCCAATGGTATCATCACTGTGAAAAGAAACAGTTCACTTAGAGAGGGAAGTAGGGTCTTGCTAAGAGTGGCAGCTTTTGTGGAAGTCTGTTTGTTGCTGCAGATCTTCTTTCTACTCGAATGTGACAGAATGTTAAGCCAGAAAGTGAAATATAGTCTAGTGTATCCAAGGAAGCTCAGCAGAGCAGATTGATTGCTTCATAGGAGTAAGATTATTAGAGATTTACTGGCCTAGGGGAGTTGGACTGGTGCTATACACCATAGGGAAACAAGAGGAACTTAGAGGGAAAGAAACAGATGGAAAAAAAAAAACTACATTTAATCAGAAAAAGAAGCAAAACCTACTGATACAGAGAACTTTTTAAATATAATACCTTTATGGATGTTTTGTGATTTCAGACATAATTTTTTGGTTAAAATTAGACATATTCCCCTTTCTTTTCCCTCCACCCCACCACAGATCATGCATTCTGCCATGCATGTCCTGCAATTTTTTCTTAGTTTTTTAAAAGTTTTTTTCTGCAAAGGTTTATTGTTTGGGGGCAGAATTTAACTGTATCAGTCTGTTCTTTGATTCAGTCCTTATGTTGTGTGGTTCCTTCACAACTGTATTGCTCCAAAATATGCCTATATAAAGGTCATGTACATACCAGAATTATGTTCTCCAGAAATAAACTGTATGTTAACTCCAATATATGTTTAGGAGTTCACATTTTTCCTCTTTAATTTTATATTACTCTAAAATATGCATATATACCTTCCGCCCATATGCATTAATTACCATGTCTGAAAGTAAGTGGTAAGTTAATTCTAGGGCTCATTAAAGATTCACATAATAACATCACAGTTGCTTTCAGAAAGAAAGTAATATAATAATGTTGCTCAGCTTGCCTTTCAATTGGGGGATTTGATACTAGCATCCACGAATGAGGGAAACCATTCTTCTTTTGTTTTGGGGGGACTGTGTTACTTCACATAGCATAATGGCTTCAAGTTCCATCCATTCACCTGCAAAGTTCATGATGTCATCTTTCTTTACCACTGCATAGAACTCCATTGTGTAGATGTACCACATTTTTGTTATCCCCTTGTCAGTTGAGGGGCACTTGTGTTGGTTCCAGCACTTCTCTATCATGAAAGGGCTGCAATAAACCTATATGTGCATGTATCTTTGCAGTAGGATGAGTCTTGTGAGTATGTATCCAGGAGTGGTATGGCTGTGTCAGTTGGTAGGCTCATTTTGAGTCTTTTAAGGGTTCTCCACACTGGTTACCACAGTGATTGTACGAGTTTACATTCCCACCAGCAGTAGATGAGTGCTCCCCTTTGCCCACAACCTCTTCAGCATGTGGTGTCTTTTATTTTCTTGATTTTAGCTAGTCTTATTGGAGTGAGAT
This sequence comes from Rhizomys pruinosus, assembly GCA_009823505.1. Taxonomy (NCBI): domain Eukaryota; kingdom Metazoa; phylum Chordata; class Mammalia; order Rodentia; family Spalacidae; genus Rhizomys; species Rhizomys pruinosus. Next base: position 39,895 of record VZQC01003661.1, read on the forward strand.
GATATCTTAGAGTGGTTTTAATTTGCATTTCCTTAAATATTAATGGTGTTGAACACTTTTTAAGATGTTTCTCAGCCATTTTTACTTCCTTGCTGGTAATGTCTCTGTTCAGGTCTTTAGTTCATTTTTCGAGTGGGTCATTTGTTTTCTTACTTTTATTTTAAGAGTTTATATAGTCTGGAAGTTAATTCTGTCATATGTATCACTGGTGAAGCTCTCTTCCCATTCTGTGGGTTTTCTCTTTACTTCACTGATTGTCTCTTTCATTGTACAGAAGCTTTTGAATTTGATGAGGTCCCATTTGTCAACTGTTAACCTCATTTCCTGCTCAGTGGCTGTCTGATTTAGAAAGACCTTTAATACGCCTATGTCTTGTAAGTTGCTGCCAGCTTTTTCTTCTATCACTTTCAGATTTTTGGGTTTCACGTTAAGGTATTTGATCCACTTGGAGTTGATTTTTGTAAAGGGTGAGAGGTAGGGGTTTAATTTGTTCTTCTACATATGGTGATCCAGTTTGGTCAGAATCATTTGCTGAAGATGCTGCATCTCCAGATAACTTTTAAAATCAGGTTTTTATAATATCTTCAAGCTAATCACAAATAATTTTAAGAAAATAGGATTAGTCCATCTGCCAAGATTAGCAAGACTTTATTCTGCAGTAGATTTAGATGGAGATAATGAGTCCACATTTGGTATAACCAGAAAATGTATTAAAAGAAACATAGTAAAAAAAAAAAATCCTTCTCCCTCTCACTTCACCTATTACTTGGGAGGCAGAGGCAGGCAGATCTTTGTGAGTTCAAGGCCAGCCTGGTCTACAGAGTGAGTTCCAGGACAGCTGGGGCTACAGGGAGACCCTGTCTCGAAAAGCCAAAAAAAAAAAAAAAAA
>VZQC01003661.1:42341-88659 GCA_009823505.1 Rhizomys pruinosus
CAGGTGATATATATATATATATATATATATCAAGGATTGATTTATCTGTAAATTTCTTAAGATATTACAAAAAAGTCATGAAATTTGAGCCAGAAACTTTTTGTTAAGAACACCAAAGTTTAAACTTGTAATTGATATGCTACAGACATCTAAGGTTTACTTTTGATCAAGAAGTCCAAACAAAATATGACTCTAGTTTATAATGCAAAATTGAAAGAAGTCTTCTTTAACAGTATCTTGGAGATGTTTTATTAAATAAGTCTGGTTAACGATTTTAGGTCTCTGCCAGTTCTTTTCTTTTTTTTACTTAGTGCATGTGATTCAATAAGAAAATCATTTTATTATGGATATAATTGTTGTTATTCTTTAGAGGAACCAGACACATGGCACTTATAGTGCTAAATGATTTTGTCTGGGAGCCTAAATTAATTATGTGAATATGTAGAGAAATATACAAGGAAGAAAATAAGAAGTTGTCCTCAGATAAAAACAATCATCAAAAAGAAGTGTAGAGATGATTTTCAGAAAATAAGTTAAAAATGGTAGCTTAATAAGAGGTAGAATGAGTTAAAATTTCATGTTTTATTGATTATTTTTTCATTTAAGAAGGAGAACAGCTAAATTTTCAGGGCTACAGTGGGCTTACGATGTATCCTAGAACTAATCTATCAGATCGGGAGAATGATTGGGTGTGTGGTTACCACAATGCTCATATGTGGTGTTTAAGGTGTTTAACTTAGAAGAGTGGTCATCTTCTTCAACTTTTGCATTGGTTCTGGGGATAGAACTCATGCAGTGATGTCTGACAACTAATGCCCTTACATACTACACAATCTTGCTTGCTTTATGTTAGAATTTTATTTTTAATTATGCAAATATTATGACACAATACACGTACTTGAATAAAAACAAAAATTATAATTAGACTATTTATGAAATATAGACTCTGAGCTGATCTGATTTTGAAACAATGGTTTCACCATACTAATCAGTCAGTGTTCTGTATGGAAGAGATAGCTAGATGAACTTGCTGAACTAGTAGTCCAGATAGCTGAAGATATCTAATGAGTGTTTCTTTATGATGATTCCAAGGTTTAAAGTGTGGGGGGAAACAGGGCTGAAATTATGTAGAACATCAGCAACAATAGCAATAAAGCAAATACATTGAAACTTAGAATAAACTTAAATTATGCATGATTTTGTGTATTTTGTGTGAAAGATAGAAAGATTTTCAAGTAAACATCATCACCATCATTATCATCATAATCATCATTGTTATCACCATCACCATGAATATCTCTGTTTCTTACACAAGGAGTATTTCTTAAAACAGATATATCCTCCTGAATCTCAGAAGTTAGTTTTAGACTGTTTTCTCTCTTGTAATGGATAATTTTAGGTGTCAAATCCACTTGATTGTGGAATATCTGAAGAAATAGGAGTATAGATAGTATTGATGGTTTGTCTCTATGGTTTGGCAAAAGTACACAGTCTGATGGACCTCAGGGGAATAAGTGGGGAATGTCTCAATGAGAATGGCCACTAGTCAGATAGTTAAGGGCCCACTGAAATAGAGAAAAGGAAGGTTTGTCTCTCCCCTTTTATGAATTGGAGAGACACATTTCTTAGAGTTTCAGGAGTGTTTCAGTGAATCCTATGATCATCTGGCCTTCAGAAAAAATCTGGAGTTCTTCCCACATTCTAGCCTTCAACTGTCAGTCATCATGAAAATTCTCAGCCTACCTAGTCTCATGAGACAGCTTCTATAGTAAATTGCATTTAACTCTCCTGTTTCTCTTAACACATTGGTTCTGTTTCTCTACAACGCCACAAGAATAGGCTCATGGAAGAGGGCCAGGATAAGCATATTGCATGTGGTGTAGATCAGAGGCAAGAGCTTTATTCTTTTCTTGTTTAAAATCCTATTGCAGTCCATGAAATGATGGTGGAATCAAAACAGTGTCACCTCCCTGTGGAGCAGCAGTTTTTTTTGTTTGTTTGTTTGTTTGTTTGTTTGTTTGTTTTTCCTGTAGCTCCCTCAGCTTCCTGTTTGATCTCAGTGAACCTTGACTATAGGGTCAGAAGTTTATTTGACTCAATGGTGAAAATATCTGAGTTTTTTTTCAAGTCATGTGCACCTAAGGATCTAGATATTCTAAGAGAAATTGAGTAGTAAGGATTCTGGTCAAGCCTTATAAAATAAATCATTCATTGATGTTTCAGGTTATGTCTATCTTCTTCCAATTAACCTCTGTCTCTCCTTACTGACTCCCAGCATTCTTTCCCTTAAACCCCAGCATCATGTGCCAAAAGTAAACATATTACTATTCGCAAATTGTAGAAAAAAAGAGTAGAAAAAAAGCAATATCATTTTAGGGCAGATAGTCTAGACAGGAAGAGAAATTTGCTCTAAAGGCTAATGCCTGGATTCAGTCCCTGAATCCCACAAGATGACAGAAGAATACTGACTCCATAGTATTGGAAAGAAAGAAGAAACAGAGAAGAAGATAGAGAGAAGAAGAATAAAGGAAAGAAGAGAAAGGAAAGAAGAAAAAGAGAAAGAAAGAAAAGAAAGAAGTAGAGAGAGAAAGAAGAGAAGAAGAAAGAGAAAGAAAGAAAGAGAAAACGAAAAAAACGAAAGAGAAAGAAGAAAGAGAGAAAGAATGAAAGAAAAGAAAGAAAGAAAGAAAGAAGAAAGAAAAAGAAGAGAAAGAAAGGAAAGAAAGAAAGAAGAAAAAAAAGAAAGAAAAAAAGAAAAAAGAAAAAAAAAGAAAGAAAGAAGAAAGAAAAGAAGCAAGAAAGAAAGAAAGGAATGAAGAAGTGTTAGGTTTCTCTATTATTGTGATAAGGGCAACAAACATCATTCTGGTAGGAAGGATTTACTGCACTTCTAGGATACATTTCCTCATGGAGTGGTGTCAGAGTAGGAAATCATGGCAAGAACCTGGAGGCAGGAACTTAAGAACAGACTACAGAAGAAAACTGTTTGCTGGTTGACTTGCCCGGCCTGTGCTCATCCTGTTTTCTTATAGTACACAGGTCCACCTGCCACAGTGGTTCATCACCATGACTTAGCTCTCCCACAGGAATTAGTAATTAATAAAATGCTTAACAGGCCATGGCAGCATAGAAAATCCTTAGTGAGTTTCCTCTTCCCAGGTATGTCAAGTTGACAAGCTATGCAACACGACTAACCTCCTGTCAACTTGATTATCAAAAGCATCATTACTAATCTGTAAGCTTCCCATTTCTTTTCCCACGATCTCATGTTAACATTAATACCAAATACCTTAAAATTCCAATATTAAAAAAATCTGGGCCTAGCAGTTAAGAGTGCTGACTGCTGGGGCTGGAGAGATGGCCTAGCGGTGTAAGCGACGCCAACTGCTCTTACAGAGGACCGGGTTCGTCCCCAGCACCACATGGTGTCCGAGAACCATCTGAAAACTCCAATTCCAGGAGAACTCCCGTTCCAGGGGATCCGAGACCCTCTTCTGACCTCCGCGGCATTGCATGACCCGGTGCCACAAACTTGCATGCAGACAGTACATTGATACACATACAGAAATAAATAAATGCCAGGAGTGGGGTGCACGCCTTATCCCTAGCACTTAGAGGCAGAGCATTCGATCTCTGTGAGTTCGAAGCCAGCCTGGTTCTACAGAGTGAGTTCAGGGACAGCCAGAGCTACAGGAGACCCTGTCTCAAAGACTAAATAAATAAATAAATAAATAAATAAATTAAATAAATACATAAAAATAAAATAAAATTGAAAAAAATAGAAAAAAATATTTACTAATTATTTATTAATTAAATAAAAATATTTTTAAAAAAATTTTTTAAACATTTTTTATTGATTTGTGTGCTTTGTGCATTTCATACATCATTTCCAATCCGTTCGGCATATTTCCTTTCCCTTCCCCCCACCCCCCACCTCAACCGAGATCATGCATTCATGTAAAATTTTTTCTGCCAGGGTAGTGGTACACGCCTTTAAACCCAGCCACTAGGGAGGCAGAGGAAGGCAGATCTCTGTGTGTTCAAGGCCAGAGTTGTCTACAGAACAAGTTGAGGCTACAGGGATACCCTGTCTTTTTTAAGCCAAAAAAATACTTTCTATTCTCAGAACTGAAGAATGAAGCACCCATAAGCAAAACCAAAACTCAGCAGTGTAGTCCAATGTCAGATATCTGGGACTCAAATCCCAGTCTTATCTATAGTTCCACAGGGCTTGAGCAGCTCCACCTCTCTGGCCCCATTGTCCATACACACAGCTTATCTCTAGGCTCAGATACTGTGCTCCTCACCTACCATTTTCCTTGATCACCCCATGGTCTTGGCATCTATAATATTTCATTTTCCTTTTATATATTCCTTTTTTACTGTTATTAAACATTTAAACATTTTCCATAGGTCATACATCATTTCTCAATCGAATCTAAAGTCACTTCCCTTTCCATGCCCCCCACCCCACCTGAGTCCCTGCACTCTGGATAAATGTCTGCATCTTTTATAGATGCTGCTGTGGAACCATCTGGCCTGGGCTTCTTTTTAGTTGGGAAGTTTTTTACATCTTCAATATCTTCATATATTATGGGTCTATTTAAACTGTCAATCTTTTCTTGGTTAGCTTTTGTTGTCCCGGATTTCAGATACTCATCCATTTTTTCTTAGGTTTTAAACTTGGTTGAGTAGTTTTTTGAAGTATTCTCTTATGATTGGATCTTTTCTTTGTCTGTTGTGCTGTGTCCCCTTTCATCACAAATACTATTGATGTGGATTTGCTTACTCTTTCTTTTGGTTAACTGGCCTAGAGTCTAGTCTGTTTATTTCATTTATCTTTTCAAAGAACCAGCATTTGGATGCATTGATTATTTCTATTATTTTCTTTCTATTTCATTGATTTCTGCTCTGATTTTGGTTATTTCTTCCAGTCTGTTGGGTTTAGGGTTCATTTGTTGTTGTCTCTCAAATGTTTTTATCTGCAGTGTTACATCATTTATTTGTTCCCTTTCTGTTTTTTGGATGTTGGCGCCTAGGGCTATAAATTTCCATCTTAAGACTGCTTTTAAAGTATCCCACAGGTTTTTCTGTGTTATATTGTCTTTTTCATTCAGTTCCATAAGTACTTTTATTTCACTCTTTATTTCCTTCCTGATCCATTCATTATTCAGGATTGTGTTGTTGAGTCTCCATGTGTTCTTGGGGGTACTAGGGCTTAGTCTGATGTTCAAATTGAGCTTTATTGTACTGTGGTCTGATAGAATTCATGAAATAATTTCAATCCTTTTGTATTTGTTGAGATTTCTTTTTTGTACCAGTGTGTGGTCTACTTGGGGAAATGTACTGTGAGGTGCTGAATAGAAAGTGTATTCTCTGGTGTTCGGGTGGAATATTCTGTAGATGTCAGTGAGATCCATTTGGTATACTGTAATGTTCAGTTCTGATGTCTCTCTGTTTATTTTTGTCCTGTTGATGTATCCAAGGGGCTCAGTGGGGCTGTGTAGTGCCCCACTATTAAGTGCTGAGATTAACCTGTGTCTTGCAGTCCTACAAAGTAGTGTTTATAAAGTTAGGTGCACCAAACTTTGGTGCATACATATTTAGGATTGTGAAGTCTTCATAGTTAATTGTTCCTTTGATAAGGATGTAATGGCCCTCTTTGTCTCTTTTGGTTAATTTTACTCTGAGGTCTATTTTGCCTGATATTAGAATACAAACTCCTGCTTGCTTCTTGGTAGCACTTGCTTGGAATATTTTTTCCCATCTTTTCACTCTAAGGTAGTGTTTGTCCTTGAGGGCGAGATGGGTTCCTTGTAGACAACACAGAGAATGATTCTGTTTCCTAATCCATTCTCCCAGTCTATGTCTTTTGATTGAGGAGTTTAGACTATATATAGCAAACCCACTGCCAACATCATCCTAAATGGAGAATAACTGAAAGCATTCTCCTTAAAAGATGGGAACCTGGCAAGAGTGCCCCTTATTGACACTCCTCTTCAAAATAGTGTTTGAAATGTTTGCTAGGGGAATAAGATAAGAGAAGGAAAATAAAGGAGTAGTAATCAGAAAAGAGGAAATTAAACTATCCCTTTTTGCAGATGATATGATAGTTTACCTAAGGGATGCTAAATCCCCACCAGAAAACTCTTAGAAATGATTAAGGGTTTCAGTAAAGTGGTAGGATACAAAATTAAACTAGAAAAATCAGTTGCCTTTCTTTAAAAAAACAATAAACAAGTAGAAAGGGAACATAAGAAGACATTCCCACTCATAATAGCCTCAAAAATAAAATAAAATAAAATAAAATAAAATAAAATATACCTAGGAACAAACCTAACCAAAGACATCAAAGATCTCTACAACAAAAATTTTAAACCCCTGAAGAAGGAAATTGAAGATTACACCAAAAGATGGATAGACCTCCCATGCTTATGGATTGGAAAAATGAATATAGTAAAAATGTCCATTTTACCTAAACTGATATACAAATTCAACACAATCACAATCAAAATCCCCATGAGTTACTTCATAGACTTGGAAAAAAAAATCCTTAAATTCATATGGAAAAAAAACAGACCCGGAATATCTAAAGCAACCCTGAGTGAAAAGTGCAACAGGGGCTATTGCCTTCCTTAAGAGACTTCAAGCTATATTACAGGGCATTACAAGCTATATTATAAGCTATAAAGACAACATGGAACTAGCACAAAAAGAAACTCATTGACCAATGTAAGAAAATTGAAGTTCCAAATTCATACAATTTCAGCCACCTCATATTTGAAAAGGGGGCTAAAAAAGCTCAATGGAAGAAGGATAGCATCTTCAGCAAATGGTGGTAACAAAACTGGATCACCATTTGTAGAAGAACAAAATTAAACCCCTACCCTATACAAAAATCAACTACAAGTGGATCAACGACTTCAATGTGAAACCCCAAACTCTGAAGGTGACAGAAGAAAAAGTTGGCAACAATGTACAAGAAATAGGCATAGGAAAAGACTTTCTAAATCAGACAGCAGCTGTTCAGGAAATAAGGTCAATAGTTGACAAATGGGAACTCATCAAATTCAAAAGCTTCTGTATAGCAAAAGTAACAATCAAGGAAGTGAAAAGAAAACCCACGAGTGGAAGGAAACCTTCACCAGTGATACATCTGACAGAGCATTAACATCCATACCTTCTCAAAAAAACAAAGAAGTATGAAAATAAGTGACCTGCTCAAAAGATGGAGTAAAGAGCTGAACAGACTTCACAAGTGAGGAAGTAAAGATGGCTGAGAAACATCTTAAAAAGTGTTCAACATGTTAATAATTAAGGAAATGCAAATTAAAACCATTCTAAGAAATCATCTCACTCCAATAAGACTGGCAAAAATCAAGAAATCAAAAGACACTAAATGCTAGAGAGGTTCTGGGCAAAAGGGAACACTCATCCACTGTTGGTGTGTATGTAAACTTGTACAATCATTATGGAGAACACTTTAAAGACTCAAAATGAGCCTACAACCTGACCCCCTCATACCACAAGACTCATCCTACTGCAAGGATACATGCCCGTCTATGTTTATTGCAGCACTCTTCACAAAAGTGAAAAGCTGGAACCAACCCAAGTGCCCCTAAACAGATCAGTGGATAACAAAAATATGGTACATCTACACAATGAAGTTCTATTTGGCAATAAAGATGATGTAATGAACTTTAGAGGTAAATGGATGGAACTCAAAGCCATTATGCTAAGTGAAGTAATGGAGTCCCAGAAAAACAAAAGGCAATTGGTTTCCCTCATTCGTGGATGCTAATACCAAATCCCCAGTTGAAAGGCAAGCTGAACAACATTATTGTTATATTTTTTATCTGAAAGCAACTGTATTGTTATAATGTAAATCTGTTAATGGGCTCTAGAATCAACCTACCACTTATTGTCAGACTCTCTAATTACTGTATGTGGATGGAAAGCAATTATTAATACTTTAGAGTAATGTAAAATTAAGGGGGGGAAATGTGAATTCCTAAACATATTTTGGAATTAACATACAGTTTATTCTCAGAGGTCATAATTTTGATACATGTGTGATGATTATGTAGGCATATGTTGGAGCAATACAAAGGGGAAGGAAAAACAACAACATAAAAACTGGGTTAAAGAAGTGAATGATACAGTTAAACTCTGCCCAAAACAACAATCCTCTGCAGTTAAAAACTTTGGAAGGACTGAAAGATGCAAGACATGCATTGCAGAAGACCTGAACAGGGGTGGGGTGAAGGCAGGGAGAGGGGAATGTGTCTAAATTGGACTGAAATATAATGAATGCAATACACAATTCATCAATTAAAAAAGCAGCATGGATCAAGAAAAAAGCTGGAGAGTTTGTGGGGAAAGAGGAAAACTCATCAACTGCTGGTGGGAATGTAAACTTCTGCAACCACTATGGAAAACAGCATGGAGAACACGTAAAAGACCCAAATGAGCCTACCACCTGACACAGCCATACCACTCCTGGGTATATTCCAACAAGACTCATCCTTTGCAGAGATACATGCACATCCATGTTTATTGTAGTTCTTCTCACAAAAGCAAAGAGCTGGAATCAACCCAAGTGCCCCTCAGCCAATGAGTAGATAGAGAAAATGTGGCATATCTACACAATGGATTTCAATGCATCAGTTAAGAAAGATGACATCATGAACTTTACAAGTAAATGGATGGAACTAGAAGATACTATACTAAGTGAAATAACACAGTCATAGAAAAACAAATGAAGAATGATATCCCTCATTTGTGGAGGCTAGCACCAAGGGCCTAGTTGTAAGGCAAACTGAGCAATGTTAATGTTGTGTTCATCTTTATCTGAAAGCAACACTATGCTCTTATAATGTTAATCTCTTAACAGGCTCTAGAATTAACCTACCACTTATATTCAGACTTTGTAATCTTGTTATATGGGTGTAGGTTACATATTTTAGAGTAGGCATATTTTAGAGTAATATAAAATTAAAAGAGAAAAATATGAATCCTGAAATATGATTTGGAAATAACATATAGTTTTTTTTAGATGACATAACTTTAGTATAGGTGTGATATATATTCAGAGATATAGTATTATATAGATATAGTATATATAGTCCACCTAATGCAGTAGATATAGAGAATAAGATAGGATTGCAGAGGTTGGAGTAATACAAGTTGATGGGAAAAACAACAACAGAACTGAGACAAAGAACTGACTGAATCAGTAAAGTTCTACCCAAAATAATAATCCTCTGCTTTGAAAAACTTTAAAAAGCCTCAGAAAAAGATACAAGATATACAAAGCAGAATGCATGAAAACAGGTGAGTTGGGGCATGGAAAGGGAAATGTGACTAAATTGTAATGAGAAATGATGTATTAAATGCACAAAACTTCAATAAAACTATTTAAAAATGTAAAAAAATAAATTAGAAAAGCATGGTCAATTCTGTCAAAGAAAGAGGCCCCTTTCTGCTAAAAATTTCACTTCTTTTATTTTTATTTTTATTTTTTGTCCTTTTGAAACAGGGTCTCCCTTTAGTCCCAGCTGGCCTGGAGCTCACTATGTAGACCAGGCTGGCCTTGAACTCACAGAGATCCACCTGCCTCTGCCTCCCAAGTGCTAGGATTGAAGGCATGTGCCACCATGCCCAGCTAAAATTTCACTTCTAATTAGGGATTTTCTCTATTATCGTGACAAGTAACATGACCAAAGTAACTTGGGAATGAACAGGTTCATTTCACCTTATACTTATTGTTCATCATGGACAGCAGCCAGGGCAAGAGCTCTTGGAAGGAACATGGAAGCAGGAACTGAAGCCCAGAGCACGGAGGATTATTACATACTGGCATGCTCCCCTGGCCTGTACATAGACAGCATGTTTTTAATTTAACAGAAATTTAATTGATGCAAAATTTTATATAATGAATTTTGTTTGTTTTCAGACTATTCCCCACATCTTCCCTCATCCTACTATCCCCATCCCATCCCCTGGTTTATCTCTTTTATTAGGAAATGAAAAACGCCATCTATCTTATATAACAACTTTGAGATGGGTGCTAGAGAAATCATCTCTGTTTTTAAAAAAAAAAATCACATTTTCCCCTTTACTTTTATACTACTCTAAAGTATACATACATTCCCTCCCCTCACATATCACAATTGCAAAGTCTGAAGATAACTGGTAGGTTAATTCTAGATACCATTAACATATTCACATTATAATGGTATAGTTGCATTCAGGTAAAAGATAATATTGCCCACTTTGCCTTACTACTAGTTATTTGGTGCTAGCATTCACAAATGGGGGACACCATTCATCATTTGTTTTTCTGGGACTATGATACTTCATTTAACATAATGTCTTTTAGTTCCATCCATTTACCTGCAAAGTTCATGATGTCATCTTTCTTTACTGCTGCATAGAAATTCATTGTGTAGATGTGCCACATTTTCTCTCTACACTCATTGGTTGAGGAGCATTTGGGTTGATTCCAACTATTTGCTATTGTGAAGAGAGATGCAATAATTATAGATGTGCATGTATATTTGTGGTAGGATGAGTATTGTGGGTATATACCCAGGAGTGGGTCAAGTGGTGGACTCATTTTGAGTCTTTTAAAGGTTCTCCACACTGCTCTTCAGGTGGTTGCACAAGTTTGCATTCCCACCATTAGTGGGTGAGTATTGCCCTATGGGGAGAGATGTAGGGGTCTAACTTTATTCTTCTACAAACACTGATCCAGTTTTGCCAGCACCATTTACTGAAGATGCTGTCTTCCCTCGATTGAGTCTTACCAGGGCAATAAGGAAAGAAAGGGGAAATCATATCTCAAACGAGTGCCAGTGATCTAGATTACTTAGACAGAATTTCACAAAATAAGGGTCCAGAAATGCTTACTATTTCTCATCAAAATTATTTGTTTGTAGTCCTTGTATGCCCATGTGTGCACCAGGCATTCTCTAACAGGTTGATTCCCAGAAGTGTTTTACTGTGGGTGAAAAAACAAGGTAGGTCCTCACAGCAGGCATCAGTTATCTCAAAGGCTTCCAAACCAAGAGTGGTATACTGGCAGTTGGGAGGTTTCATGGCTTTAACTGGAAATTTTACACCATTGTCCTCTAGTTTATATTATGCCATCTGTAGACTCCTCAGATTCCTAATGTTGTTAAGGACTGTAGACAGATCTTGACAACTACTGGATCATTATGATAAAGGCTAGCTGACTATGGGTACCATTGGGGAGTGTGGCTGATCAGGCTGCCTCAGCCAAGGCCTACCAGTTTAACTGGGAACCCAGGCCAACAGTTCTCTACCAGTGCATGAGTAGTCTGCTTTCTTATACAACCCAGGCTCACCTTACAAGAGATAACATCACCCATAGTGCATGAGGCCCTCCCATATCAATTAACAATTAAGAAAATGCTTCATTAGGGGCTGGAGAGATGGTTCAGAAGTTAAGAACACTGACTATTCCTGCAGAGGATCCAGGTTTGGTTCTCAGCACCTATATGGTGACAGCCTTCTGTCTCTCTGGTTACAGGGGATACAACATGCTCTTCTGACTTCCATGGGCATTGTACAAAATGGGTACACACACACACACTATATATATATATATATATATACACGATATATATATAATCTGCGACATGCATATATGCGCGAATAAATATACCGATCTATGGCATGTATCAAATATAATATATCTGCAGATATCATTATGCAGATAATACATATGCATTACACACAATAACCATATGCAGATATAGTTAGTTATTGTGTGTAAACAATATATATATATAATAAAAAAAAAAAAAAAAAAAAAAAAAAAAAAAAAACAATAAATAATAAATAAAGTGCCTAATATATGGCTCCTAGACCATTCTGATAATCTGATGGAGGAGACCTCCTCAATTATGTCCTCGCACTTTCTCAATTGTGTCAGGTTAACAGCTAAAACATATAGCACAGAAAGAAAGACTACAACAAAGCATCGATTTATACTTTATATGTCAATATAACTTTAAGAATATGGATAAAAATCAATATACTCAATATAGTATATATATTTAGAGAGATATCAATGGTATTTGAATGAACTTGGATAAATTTCTTATAGCTCTCTTAGATCTATCTCACTTATAATTTATGTATAATTTTGGTATCACACCTTGTTTTCACAATATTCAGAAGAGTCAATTTTGGTCTTTAAAATATTCCCTTTTATAACATCTACTACCTGTAGAGGATGTAAGCTTGTGCCATCAGCCATGGGTTTATTTCTCCAAGGGGAGAACATAGCCAATTAAGATTTGGGATATACAGGCACATGGCTGCCTCTGCTGCACAGTATTTCCAGGCAGGTGAGGTGTATCGGTGCTGACGGTGGAGTCTTGCTTGACTCAGGGAGACCCATATTGCTTTATGGGTTTAGTGGCCTTTGGTAACACTCTCTGGCAGTCCAGAGGCCACTGTACACTTGCATGTTTGGGTCTCAATACATCCCTCCCGGTTAACGTCAGGTCTTCGGCAGCAGGTCTTATCCCTCTCCTCCTGTAGGTATCCCAACTAGAGGCAAGGAGCCCTTACCTTTGTGGGGCCTTGGATCCCCGGCCAACATCCACCTGGTAGAATAATCCATTGCTGATGTCAGAGCTCCTGTATTAATAATTTCGCCTGAGTGCATAGCCTAGACTTTAGAGTTAATATTGGTTCTGAACAGAGAGTAATCCCTTCCACAGTTCCCATGTCAGTAGTCAATTAAAGAAAGCAGTTTTACTTTTACTAAAGTTTATAAGAGACACCCTACAATAGTGGTGTTCCCATTTTACAGTTGGGGAGCGCCTACGTCATCATGTCTTGCTACCTTGTTCTATGGGTGGGAAGGCAAGGAAGTCTCTCATATCAGAACTTTGTGGGACCTAGAAGGTAAGTTTCATTAGGACTCATTATAACTAGTTGTTACATAAGCCACAGTAAGACCCTGTCATATTTAACAGGGGGAAAATTGGAATTCATGGATTAACATATCCAAACATGTGTCTAGGCTAAAGTAACCTACCAAACTATTAGTCTGTCTTAAATACCTAGATATCTAATTGCTGTTCTCATTAGTAGGATCGAAGGTTTCATTCTGACAAACTGTCAGCCCATGAAAGGAAACAGCAATTGACCAGAGTCCAACAAACAGCTCCGAGAGAGGTGACGGTTTTACTCCAGCCACCTGTGCCCTTCTTTTCTAAGCCGAGGACCAACCTGCGGAAGAGGGGGGGGTATAAATGTAAGGGCTTGCGATTGGGTGTAAGGGTGAAACTACAGCAATGTAGTCGGGACCCTCATTGATCACTTTGATTGAACAAACAACCGTCACCCCCACTGGAATGGTGGGCTGTAGGTGTTGGGCACAACAGCCTGCAGATAGGTTTTGCATGAAGGATGCTTGTACTCATGGATTACCACTTAGAGCTAAAAGAAAAAAAACAAAAACAATGAGAGAAAGATGCAGGACAGTTATGGCAGAATGCATGTCTCGGATGGGGTGGGGTGGGGGGGAGGGAAAGGGAAATAAGCTGAACTGATGGAAAAATGTATGAAATGACAAAGCATCAATAAAAATTTAATTAAAAAAAATTGCTTTGGGCTGGAAGATGGCTTAGAAGTTAAGAGTGCCAACGGCTCTTGTAGAGACCAGGGTTCAATCCCCAGCACCCACATGGTGGGCTGAGAACTGTCTTTGAACTCATTCCAGGGGATTCTGACACCTCTTCTGACTTGCCATCCGAGGCATTGCATGACAGCGGTGCAACAACACTACATGGCGGACAGTACATTCATACACAATAAAAATAAATAAAAAAACTATAAAAAAGTATGACCTTTGTTTCCTCGCTTGTTCTTATGGTAAGGATATTTAGTTCAATTAGTTCTTTCCAAGAATTCAGATTAGTTTTTTTTTTTAATAAGAAGTCTGTTAGATGCAACAATCTGATGTTGGACTTATGTGTTTTCATTTCTGTGTTTTTAGTATCTTCTTCTTGCATTGCTATATTGCTTCTCACTGTGTCGTTTTACTCTTGGAGAATTTAGAGATCCACACTTTCTTTGATTGCTTACTCATTATGAATGCATTCCCTAAATTTTGAAATTTGAGATGTTTTAAATTTTTTAGTTTTACCTTTATTATTTGGGGGTTGGGTGTAAAGTATGGGGTGATGTCAGGGCAACGTTGTAGGAGTTGGTCCTCTCTAGCCACCATGTGATTCTGGAAGATTGATAACAAGTGTCTTTATCCCTGAGACAACCTTGCTACACACTATGTGTGGTTGTGTTAGAATCACATTGCTCTCCAGCTCCTAACTGGAGGATGTATTCAAATCAATTGGCATAAGGGAAAAGAAACAGTGCTAGGACCAGGTTGCTGAATTGCTTCCCTGGGAACTTCACTATTTGCCCTTCCCAACATGAACCCCCTAGGCACTGCCAAGCCTGTGAGTTATAGCTTCTAATGCCCTTCACAGTGGCATTTTTCAGAGGCATCTATGTGTATTTTACTTAACTTCAGGAATCATTTCACATTTGTCATAAGTTCTGAGGTGTCATTTCTCCATTATGTTGCTACTCCACTATCTAATATTGCTCATGTGGAATACTTTCCACAGAACTGAACTAGCGGTGGCCAGGAAGACCCGGATGCACATAGCATAAAGACACTATTAGCAAGGTTTTGAGTTTAGGAAAGAATTTAAATAGCTGATTTCCAAGTGTTCATTCAATATTTAAAGTCTGGTTTGAACATTATATATCTGTCTGTATTGCTTTCATCTGTCAAGGTAGGGTCCTCATTCTTGCTTCTTCTCTTTAAATCTACAAGATAATTAAATAAAAAAAAATAATAAGGTAGCCCTACAACTTTTCATATTAATGTTCTATGACTAAATTAGAAACCTGCTACTGTACCCCAAGGGGGTGATTAATTTAGCAGGCTAGGAGTTTTGATTAAAAAGGAATGAAATGTCTGACACACAGTCTATTTATCAGTTATTATGATATTAAAACACTCTAATCATTGTGGTTCCTAAATTAAGACTTCACAGCTTAAATGTCACTTCATTTTGCCTCTTTGGATGCGGCGATGTTTTATGGGCTTATTATCTGTGGATATGTATGCATGTGGCATACATTCTGTCTGATCTTTAAAGAAAAATAATGCATCAAGCAAGCACCCTGACACAAGCAGTGTTCCCTGTATCTTCATGTTTCAAGGAAAAAGAAGAATTAAAAGATAATCTTATGATTTCTAAGTTAGTATTCCCAAAACCCTGAGGTGGCTCTTATATATTCTATTGATACATATAACAAAAATAAATTTGAATTCATAAATTTTTGTTTTAAAATAAATGGTTCTGTCACAAAAAAGAAATAATGCAATGTGGTTAACTTAAAATTGCCTCTAAATTTAGAAGTTAGCAACATAGAAAAAGACAAAAATGATAGTACTTTAGAGGTTTACTTTTCTAGAACATACAAATTAATCTAATTACTTCAACCCTGTAATATATGTTGAGATTATAAATATTAGTGAATTGATAAAACCAAATCACATAATAAAATGCCATTGAGTAAACAATATTTGTCAATTTTGACCCAATTGAATTTGATGCTTATATTTATAGTCTATAATCATCAACAAATTAATTAGCAATTTTATGGTTTTATGTACTAGAGTCTTTAGATTCACTTTCTCTAGATATTTTGAAATATGTAAGATGTTCATACACTAATTTACTTTCTATACACCAATTTTTCCTGTCTGATTTCACATCAGTTCCTATTCACTAAGTTTTATCTGTTCTCTCTTGTTTCAACACTTCCTGTCCTCTATTCTGGTTCCTTCCATGAGACTTTAGGAGCTTTCACAAGTAACCGACAGAATACAATATTGATTTTTGATTTCTAGGCTTATAAAACTTACCATGACATCCTCCAGTTCTATTCATGTTGCCAAAAATTATAGGATTTCACCCTTTTATGAATAAATTTTATCCAAGTGTGTATGTCTGTATATGTATATTTCCTTATCTATTAACAGAATTATGTACAAGTTGTTGGATAATTGTAAATAGTTCTTCAATAAACATACAAGTGGAAATATTATCTTTTTTTCCTTTCCCAACGTTTCTTTTATTTATTTATTTTTATTTTACTATCTGTTACGTTTTTATTATGTTTTGTATATTCATACATCATTTTCTTTCAGTTCCAGGCATATTCCCTTTTCCTTCCCCCTACCCACCCCCCCATCCCAGATCATGCATTCACCATAACGGTCTGTATCTTTCTCTCAGCAGTTTTTTATGTTTTAAAATTCCCACATTTTCCTCCAATAATTTATATTACCTACTAAATGGATACAAACTTCCACCCATATACGGTAATTAAGAGTCTGAACATAATTGGCGAGTGGATTCTGGAGCCTGTTGAAAGATTCACATTTACCAATAAGCTGGTGTCCAGATAAACAGAAATATAACCAATGATATTCAGCTTGCCTTTCATCTGGGGATTTGGTTGGAAATATTTTTCGTGAAACCACGTCATTTTCAAATTCATTATGGAAAACAATGTGGCATTGTTTGAAATGCTAAACATAAAAATAACATATACTCTAGGTAATACTGGGCATACAAGAAAAAAAATTAATATGAATAAGACATATTTCCAATTAATTTCTTTCATGTATGCCCAGATAGTGAGATCCACAGTATTTGGGTTGGGCCCTCCCTACATCAACAATAATCATGACTACTCCACAGAACTGGCCACAGGCCAGTCTAATTGAGGAAATTCCTTTAAGTTCTTTCTCTGCGGTGTAGGCTGTCTAAGCTGACGACTAATCCCAGACAATTACTGTTTTTCAACTTGACACACAAACAAATTCATTCTTACTATAGCCTTTCCTTTATGTTTGTCTCCAGGATCTCAAATTAATATCATAATATATAATATGTAATAATCAAGTGCAAGACCAGAGGAACACCAGATAATAATGGTCAAATTTAGAGATTTTTTATAGCTGGCAGTCAAAAGGAGGTAATGTCCTAAAAAACCCTTAAACCCAAGGAGAAGCAAAGAAGGATTTATAAAGATTAAAACCACCTCACCCACTATTGTGGTAGAGGGGACTGAGGATTGTAAGAGCCAGTTTATGGAAATGAAAATAAGGAAACAGACTTTTAAGTCACTGGGGAATGCTCATAGAACTTGCAAAAAAAATGGTGATAGATATACAAGACCAATACCAACTCAATACCTTAAAAAAAACAAAGCCAAAACCCAGCAATAATGGTGGAAAATGACATGCATCAGGCCCCAACTCTAGATTAGGAACTTTTGGCAACTGTTACGGTTGGGTGAAGGTGAGTTGATTTTCTTTAGGAAGAAGACTCTGGATAGGCTAATTAGACCAGTGAATGAACTTGCACTAGAGTATATCTGGGGTATATCTCTTAACAAGAAAGGATTTAACATATATGATAGAGTTCCTTGAACCTGATGGGGGAATGCGTGGGGGTGTGGATAGGGGAGAGAGGGTCCTAAATTGTTAAAGCACATCGTACAAAGTGCAAAAATCTCAATATTTTTTAATGTTAAAAACACTATTGTCCAGCATAGTGGCACATGCCTTAATCCTAGCACTCCAGAGGCAGAGCAGGCAAGCTTGGGAGTTCAAGCCAGCCTGGTCTACAGAGTGAGTTCCAGGGAGAACTTAAAAAATCTTTAAAAAAAACCCGTGCCTAAAAAAACAAAACAAACAAACAAACAAATGAAAACACATTACTTCATGAAGGGACAAAGCCAATAACCATACTTATATTGTAGAAATGATAGTTACATAGACAAGGGCCAAGTCAGTAAACAGAAATTTTCTGTTAACAAAAAGTTTCTACTTTTCAGTTAGGAAAACAAATATCTCATAGTTGCAGAATCAATGACCTCTTTGAAATGCAGGTGTATGTTGGGAGAGAGAATGTTCTACCTGGATTAATGTAAGTTTCTCATTACTGTAGAAACAATGTCCTGTCTGAAGCAGCAGTTGCAGCCTCCATGAAAGTGAGAGTGGGGGAATGACTTGGAAGAAACACTGAGTGAGGCGACAGTCAGCTAAAACAAAAATGGAGTCGATTTTACCATTTCAATCACCACTGCTCTTAAGGTAGAGTCAAGCATTGACTCAGTATCCTTAAGTGACAAAGGATTGTTATAGACTCTCAAACTATTCATTATTTGATAAAGTTTGACAAGGAGTTAATTAGGAAAGTCTAATCATTAGACCCAGGAGGAGAAAGTCAAGAGATCTTATTAGGCCTATAACCAACGGGGTCAACCATGAATTCCAATCAAATCAGTGATGGAACTAGGAACTGTTGGCCTCTTTCTCCTTTTGAAATTTGGAGTGCAGATCAATCTCTGAGATGAAATGGGTTGCAAGGTATAGAGCAGGAAACCAGGAGATTTATTTAGACATTAGAAGGACTGCAGCCCGACCTATGGAGAGACTGGAGATATTTTAAGAGGGACTGATTAATATTTTTTTCCAGAATAGAGTCCCATAATCTAGGCATTGTTGAGGTGGCCTTGTGAATATAATCTTATATGGAGTATTACCTGCCTTATAGGGAATATATCTAACACAGAGGAGGAACAGGGACAGAAGATAGGTGTAATTTTCACCACTGTGTAAGGTTAATTAAGATATGATTGACTTAATACTCTGATTCATGTTTTCCACCTATCCAGAACTTTGCACTGGTACCATTTGAAATATGGACAAGGTAAAGACAAGTTCCTTGTCTGAATGACTTGACAGAATCAGACAAAACCTAGAAATTTTGATGTAAGAGAGTCTTAACTACTATCAGAACAGTTTCCTTCTTTGTAGCAAATGTGTCTACTCAAATGGAGAATGTGTCTATAATCACCAACATGCCTGCTTAATTTCCGTGAAGCCAATTTCCCATTTTTCTCTGGAGTTTATTGCTTCCAGGCAAAGAGCTGCCTCATGTTTAAGGTTGAACTGAGTATAAAAGAAGCACCAAGAGATCACCTTGGGGCCAGAACTCAAACTCGTGAAGTCTAGTATCAGGAAGAAAGAAGCTCAGTCAGTTTGGTGGCACCTAGCTATGTCATCTAGTGAAATTGGTCCATAAGAAGGTACCCAAGGCCTTCAGTAAAGATGATTCTGAAGTCTGGAAGAGTCCATATTCCCAAGACACCCTTTATTGTTTCTGGGAAAGGAGTGCTCAATAGGAGTACAGCAAGTTGTTAAGATTCTTGGTCTTTGTCTGAGAGTACCAGAGTCCTTTCCTTGTAGATCATAATGTTTGCTGAAAGGTACAAAGGTATATCTACTCCTGTGATGATCTTCACCTACTTATCCTTACCCCAAAGTATATCTAGGTTAGGTTGATCAGTGCAGTCCTTTGTGTGAGAATGTTGTGGGGCATGGCTTGCACACAGGTGACATACCATTGGTAGTTGCCATTGCTCCAGCCTTCATTCTCCCCTCTATTGTGAAACTACTTCCATCCATGAGCAAACTAGCATCTGATTCAAGTATGGAGGTGTGTCTGATGTCCACACAAATGGCCTGGGAGATATTCAGTAGATCACAGTCATTTAGGCATACCTCCGGGTTATCAGCAGGACAGAAGGTAAGATGAGGTTGATCAAGGAGGAGTCTCTGGTACTGAGTGATGTGCATTTGACACCCATAGCCGTTTGTCCTCAGAGGAGAGGTCTCCAATCTGGGGAAGTGGTGAGTCAAATAGGAAATCTCCACCTGGCAAGTTGAGTTTTCGTAAGAGTCACAGTAACTCAGGTCGAAATTCTAGAGCAGCTAGGGCAGGTCTCAGGTGTCTTACAGGCAGGAGACTGGGTAAGCAGCATCTATCAAGAGGTTGTCCACATCCCAATTCAAAACAGGAGGTCCCAAAGCTTATCAAGTCTTCTGAATGGCTTCCCAGGACAGCCATGGGAAAATTTTGGCTGGGTAAGAGAGGTCAAATTTAGTAAACTTCATTGGCTTTAGATAGATCTTTGGGCTTTGAGGCTGCCTCACCCTGTCTCCATTAGAAGGGTTCTATGTAAAGTGTCCAATTCTCAGATGTAGTCAGGATCTGAGGCTTCTCAGAAATCAGGAGAGAGACCACTTGCAATTGTACTCATAGAACTGCACCTGTCCTGAGGTCCAACCAGGACCTTGGATACCATATCCTTGATCTGCTGGGAACTGACTGCAACCAGGAGCACCAGAGGCAGAAAGGCCCTCAGCCCTTGGGAGGTAAGAGAGGAAAAGAGCAACCCAGTGCATCATAAATGGGGTGGGAAATAGATAGGGGAGGCCTCATTACAAAGGGAAGTATATGTTGAGAATCTATTCAAGGTACCTGGAAGCAGCAGCAGAGCACTCTTGACCACCACAGCTACAGGTTCCACAATGGCCCTCCCTGGCAGCCCTGACAAGATGGCATTAAATAATAAAAACCAACCCGACCTCTCAATGAGGGTGTATCACTACCATTATTAAAGACCAGATCAGACCATACCAGAATTGGCTCAAGACCAATAAGATCAGAACTTAAGTCCTAGGAGGATAAGAAGAAATCATATTAGTTCTGGTGCCAGGGACATGCAGTGCTCATTCCAGGATTCTCTGGCTCCGATTTGAGAGTCAAGGGGCCCTGGAACATCTTAGGGGCATGCAATCTTGCTTGGGCCTCCAGTAATGTAATACCATACATGAACCACAGAAGTATGCCTCATAGTGATGGTGGAATTAGGAGTCCTTTTAATAGCCAGCAGTTGAGAGGAACCTGGTACTCCTAAAGAAGTCTTGACCCTGAGAGTATTGCAAAACTTATAAAGCTAAAAAACACAATTGCATTATGCCAGGGGCAAAGCCAATAAACATACTTACATCAGTTCACCATAGTTATACAACACAAGCTGCCGGTCAGTTAACAGAGAGGTTTTCACTTAATAAAATGTTTTTGTAAGTTTAGTTAGGAAAAAACAAGTTTCTCAAAATTGCAAAAACAATGGGCTCTTTGAAATGCAGATGTATCTGGGAGAGAGAATATTCTGCATGGCAAAATTTAAGTTTTCTTTATTGTAGAAACAATGTACCCATGAAACTGCAGGTGCAGCCAGAGCAGGGGAGTTGGCTTGGCAGAAGTACAGGGTGAGGCAAAAATCAACTAGAACAAAATGGAATCATTTTTGCAACTTCAAATACAGTTCACAGCTGTAAAGCCATGGTTTCTAAATATTCTAAAGGTTGTTTTTTTTTTTTTTTGTTTTTGTTTTTTATTGGTCTTCGAGACAGGGTCCCCTGTACCCAGCTCCTGGAAATCACTCTGTGACCAGGCTTGGGCTTGAGCTCACAAATATCGCCTGCCTCTGCCTCAGTCCAAGTTCAACCTAGAAATTCAAATTATCTTAATTGTGGGATACTGTAAAATAAAAACCATTCTTATACAAAGGGAATAATTAGGACGCATAAAAAAATAACTCTTGCAGGGCCTGGTGCACACCGCTATTGATCCCAGCACTCAAGAGGAAGAGGGAGGTGGATGTCATGAGATCAAGACAAGTCTGGTCTACCTATGGGTTCCAGGCCAACTGGATCCATAAGAAGACCCATCTCTATAAAAAAATCACTCTGAAGCAAAATCAAACTTTAGTAACTTAACTCCAATGCTCTGTAGATCAGTGTCCTTCATCAGAGGCTCATTCTTGATCTTCTGGGTTCAAAAGGAGTTGTGCTGACTCCACTCAAGTTTTCAACTCAATCATCCTGATCTCTTTTGACTCACAGCATTTTATTCAGCCCCAACCACCCAGAATTAATTGTCCTAGTGGAACATAGAATATTTCACTAACTTGATGCCGGTTGCTTGCCAGTCACAGATGATTCTTCAGACCCAGTAGACAGTAACTATTGATACATAATCTAATGTATCATACAAATGGCCCAAATAGACTCTTTTGTTTCCCTGTGCAACTTTATAAGCCAACCTGCATTTTCTGCCTTGTTCTCGGCATACTTATTTTTAAACTCCCACAGAAGTTCGGATTAAGCTCTGAGGACTCAGCACCATTTCCACAGTCTTCAGAAGAAACATGGTCCAATCCATTATAGCAAAAATCCCACTGCAGGTACCAATTTCTATTCTAGTTTGATTTCTTTTCTATGGGATAAACACATGACCAAAAGCAAGTCAAGTGAGGGGATGGCTCCAGTACTGAGGGAATTTTTGGGTAGGAACTTGAGGTAAGAACTTGGAGCAGAAGAAAGCTGCTTGTGCATCACTTGCTCCATTTTCAACAGCTAGCTTTTATGTATAGCTCAGAACCAGCTTTGTAGGGATGGTGACACCTTCAGTCAGAGGACAGGGTCATCTCACAATCATCCCTCAACACAATCTCTTACAGACAAAGCTAGTGCTCAGTTTGATGGAGGAAAGCTAATTGATGTTCCCTCTTCCCAGATGTTCCCAATTTGATAACAAAAACTAACACAGAATCATGGTTATAATTATTTACATTTTTAAAAAATTTCATAGACTTGTAAATGAAATTTCCTTCTCTGTGCGTTTTATATAAATATTTTTTATTTGTAAAAACACATTTCCATTCATAGAATTTTCAGGCCACAACGTTAAGAATATTGCTCCTCTGCTTTGTTGAAGCTTCTATGGTTGTCTGTACAAAGCCATGCCCTTTGCAAACAGAGATAATCTGATTCCCTTTCAAATTTAGATATTCTTTATATTGTTCTCTTCCTTAATTATTCTGACTTCCAAGGGTGTAAATATGTCAAAATAAGCCTAGTTAAAATGGAGATTTGCTCTTTTAAGGAATATTGTAGACATTATAGAGTAGAAGCACGATTTTTATCATTTTCTTTAAAAAAAAGACGTCTTATTTGTGATCATCAGTCTGCATACAAAAAGTTCTTAAGGTGATTATTCTCCTATAGTGAGCTTTCTGCTTCAATCTTATAATAAATATTTTCAGGAAACTTATAAAATGCATCCTATATATCTTTTTACCTCAAGGTTCCTTAAGTTTATTTCCATCGTTAGTTAAAAGTATAAATTAGTTTTACATTTAGGCTCTGAACACCTCAAAGAAACAGACTGGTATCAAACTTGCCTTTCACGTTCACCTTTTTTGTGAGGCCTGTATCAGGGCCAGTGATCTTGTGACAATTATGTTTCTAAGACTGAAATTTGGCACAATCTCAATATTAACAACAGGCTTTCATTGAAACACAACCAGAATGTAAAATCTACCAAAAATTGTCCATTTTATGTTTATGGATAATATGACATTCTAAAGGTAATATGGCAAAAGTGTGATGAGAATCATACTAAAAAAAGCTACTTCAGATGCTTACATATAAAGGAAACAAAATATACAGTTAGGAACTTTACGTTTTATTTAGCTGAGTTTATGTTTTATACCGATGCTTATTTCTCTTTGTTAAGCACAATGTTTAAGGGAAAGGGAGCATGGTTAGTCTTAAAACATATTAGTGGATATTTGATTGGGAAATATGTTTGGAGTAAAATCAAAGTAAAGTTACTTACTCTATGATTTGAAATGAATGGCAACTTTGGCACTCAAAATTGCATATAATACTATTAATATTTAAGAGGAGAAAAGATGGCAGCAATAGTAAGAAAATCAATTAATTTCTGGCTTAAAAAATTTAAATTATTTGAATTTGCATGATTGAAATAATGTTGAAGGAGGTGGTAAATTATTAATTTCTCTTCTAATAGGTGGGGTAAATGAAGTCCCTTAGTATATATAATATATTATATATATGATAATATATAGAATATATATAATATATGTAAATGGGAAGGTCATAATAATATTGTGCAGTTTTGCCATCATATGAACATTGGTTTTGTACTCTCAGACATTCTGGAAAGAAGTAATGAGAGATTACAATAACCTCTATTCACTGGGCAGCTGACGATACCCCTTACTTTCCTCTCTCTCAAGCTATTTAACTTTGGAAGTTACTTCATGGGAAAGTCTATAGGCAACAATATATTGGACTTACTAGGATTGTTCCATTGCTTTTATAAATAGTAAAGTGAGGTTAAAGTTTGGTTGCATGTTCCAACTCCAAAGAATCATGTTATTTTTACTGGCTTAAGGTGATAAACGAATAACTAGGCTGGCACTGTTATATGAAGATTGAGTTTTTTATACTGAAAAAATGAGAAAAAGATCATAGAAAACAATAATGATCTTTGTGTCTGGAAGGAGAGTTAGAAACAGACTCAAAAAGCCCAGGGAAATTAGATTCTGTGTAAAGTTTTATAAGAGCTGAATGATTCCCTTTACCCTGATTGACAGCAATGCTGCTAAGCAGAAATATGCATTCACTCTGCCTGTCAATACAGCTACAACATTGTTTGGGGTTGTGATTTCAGCAATAGATATAACCTGACAAAATCCAAGTGTGCAAGTATTCTCTATGCTTGATTATTCCAAATTTTTTTAATTTATTTCTGTACGGGTAGGAATGTACTGTCTGCAAGCAAATCTGTGCACCCGTGTCGTGCAGTGCTGCGAGGTCAAAAGAGGTCTCGGATTCCCCTGGATCTGGACTGGAGTTCTCCTGGAATTGGGTTTCGACGTTCTTGGCCGCATGTGGGTGCCAGGGATCGAGACCCGGGTCCTCTGTAAAGCGGTCGGCACTCTTAACTAAGCCATCTCTCCAGCCCGATGGAAATTCCAAAATTTTAAGTGACCCCTGAATATTGTAAACTCTATGTAAACATTTTCTTGCTTATGAATTGAAACAAACAGAGGCAATTTCATTTGAACCACGCTGTTAGGTTTAAAAGGGAGTTTTATTAATATTTAGAATGAATTTCTAGATTATATTTCAGAGCGAAAGCAAGATATAAGTGTTAAAACCCCTCCTTAGATATTCCTCTTTGTATTCCATCTATATATGTTTTAGAAATGAAATGTCGGCTAAAAATGTGTATGCTAAAGGTTTAGTTTTTAGCTAGTGGTACTATTGATGGGTGGTTGGATCACAAGGAAATTTACTTCTCTAATGAAAACCTGCTCTAGTTCATAGCTGAATGGCTTATTGCAAAGTAGACCCTAGAGGGAGGAAGAAGGTCTCTGAGCACACATTCATTTTAATTTATAACTTGTCCTTTATCCTTTCTTCTCAGGCTCTTTGTTTCCTGGACACTATAGCTGAAGAACATGACTTCTTCCATGATCTTTATGCCTGCCACAAACCTAAATGCAATGGAGCTAATGAACCATGGACTGAAACCACCAAAATATTCAGCCAAAATAAATCCTATCACCCTTAAACTTTCCTTGTAGATAGTCTCACTGTAAATAACTGCTAATAGAACCTCATTGCCCATGGTTATCTAAAGATCAGGAGAGATCTTCATAAATTTTGTTTTCAGAGTAATCATACATACATACACATATATGTATTATGTTCAAGGCAATTAAATGCTGTTGTCAATGTATTTTAACAGAATGATTGCCAATAAAATGTGATGAATTTCTTTTCCTGATTCTCCAGGCTACACAAATGAATTCTCCAAATATCTTTAATATCTTCCAAGGCAACCTAGATAGCATAAATAGATGATATATAGGCAGATGAAAAAGAGATGGTTGATAGAGATAAATGATTGTCATGTTGAAGATATATAGCTAGAAGATGGTAGATGGTAGATGGTAGATAGATGATGATAGATAATAGATCATTAGATAGATCATAGATAGCTAGAATAACTAGATAGATAGATAAATAGATCCAAAAACTTCTTAGTGAATCATTTGGATCATACTGAGAATATGTCTGTGCTTCAGGCTGCTCAATCATCATATAGTGAGATAATTAGTTTCCTAAAAATCAATGTAGAAAACTTGCTAAATTTTTCACCTATCACATTACATTTAGTTAAGCTATTCATTGCACACTGAGTTTCACTGCATCTGCTCTGTATTGTTATACTGTTCTTTACAGTAGATATATTAAACATCCAATTTTACTTAAACTGCTGCAATGCCTTAGGTTATTGTTTAACTGGTTTTACTCCTCTAAACTTTTACACTGCATGTCTTTGGGGAACTGAGATTTTGTCTTTAACTTTCCACTTTACAAAGATAGTTTCTGTATGATTTATGGTTTATAATAACCTGATGTCACAAAGTCCCAGGCAGACAGAATTGCAGCATCAGAACGTACAGCAGGTGAAAGCAGAACCGGTTCTGTTATATTCAGGACAATTATTCAGGTTGTCTTTTTAGGCCCTATACTACAGTCATAAATTTTGCTCATACTCTTTGGATTTTGTTCTAAATCTATATTCATGTCTTAGTATTACCCTGTTATTAATAAGTCATTTGGTTTGTCCTTTGCAAATAGCCATTATTACTTTGTTTATATTAAAATGATTGCCTCATTTTCTCAAGAGTCTGCACAATAACAACAAAATCTCATTAAAGGTAGCTTTCTGGTCATTGTGAGAATATATTTATGTATTTAGGATCCTTGAGAATGTATAATTATTCATATATTTTAAGGAACACCTTTGATCATTCATATTATAAGGCCCACATTGCTTAGACTAGCTCTGAATTAGAGCATTGATTATGTAAACTAGCCTACCTGATCAAGACAATCTAAAACCAATCAATAGGTTTGGCTGTTTGTAAGGTACGGCTTTCTTCCTGGCAATCCTTTGCCTTACTAGTTTTCTTGCTTAAAGGCCAATACTTACGTGCAGTTTTTCTAACTGCACTAACAACTTTCCATCACAATTAGCTGTTTTTGGGGAACTTCTTTTTGCTGAAGTGGTGTATTTACACTAGCCCGAGAGAAATGCAGGCATGTTCCCTGGTCTGCGCCCTACACTCTGAGCCCCAGATGAAGATAAATAGGGCCTGACCAAAATTTGCTCGTAGGCACAAAAGAAAAACTATTGAGAATGATTTCCATGACGCGTCCTTTTCCTTAATTACATTTCGTACAGGTAATGAAACCCCAAAATCTTTTTTATGTTCATTTGGTCGATAGGTTAAGCCTGCAGGAGGGGTTAGATGAATAATTTTTATAAGCCACATAATCTTTCTAAACAAAAAGTTTGTCTTCAATTTAAAAACCAAGTGTTGGCAATGTTCAAATGAACTAAATAATAAAATTTGAACCATTATTCTACTTTAACTTATACATTGAAAAAAATGCAAATACTGAATAAAGGATCTTGGAAAGCTACAAAAGCCTGAGCAAAGATATGTCAAAGTACAGGCATCAGAACACAATGATGATGCTGTGAAGAATTCTGGAAATTTGTAGACCTCCCTCTCCTAATTTGCCTTTGAACATGTACAGGGGAATCAAATATAATTGAACACCTCCATGTATGTGTTTTTTACGTGTGTGGCCTGTATAAGATATATATATAAGATATATCTATATATATAATTATAATATACGTACACACAAGTCGAATACAGGCTTGTGTGCCACCATGCCGGGCACTAAGGCCGATGCCACCATCCATGGCATTATTGGTTTTCTCTGGAGAAAAAGGACAGTAGAATTAACAAGTATTAAATGGACATTTATTAAATTATCTTATAGGATTTACTATGTACTCCAACAATAGCTGCTTCACAGTACAGAGGCAGAGAATACTATAGATGCTCAGTTTATGAGACTGGATGTATAAGAAATCCCAACTTGGAATCATGGAGGGAGCCCTTTTTTTCTTCTGTCTAAATGGTAATCCCTTAATGGTGGTTCTAATGGTAATGAAGGAATGCAGCACAGGCAGCAGGAGATGAACAATACAGCTAGCAGGAAGGCAAGCATGCAAAAAGCCAACGCTTCCATCTGCCATCTTCTTTTTGTCTGGTTTGCCACAAGAAGGTAATACCTTAGGAGGATCGTGCATCAAATAGGTTGGTCCTTAAAATCCCTCATAGATGCCCCAAAAGTTTTTCCTTCAATTGGATCCAGAATCAGTCAATTGGATACCCTAAGATGATCATCATCCACACATATCAAATATATACGTGTCATTCCTTGACTTATATATATATATATATATAATATATATATAAGCGTTTTTTACTCATCTTTTTTTACTCTAAATAGTCCAATAGCTATTAATTACTTGACTATGTTAAATGTAACTTAAACATATATTCAAATAAGATATAAAAAACTACTTAGGATTTCCTTGTAGTTATACATAAATAAAATAGATATGTGTGGTATCATTCTCTAAGCAAAAGGGCTTTGTAAACATATTTATCTTATTTATTGTAGCAGTTTCTTAAGAATTTTGCATAATACTAATACACAGGATGTCAAGAATAATACTCAAATGAATCAAGCTTAAGATGAAAGTTTAACATTTGCTTCAAAAAAGAAGTCAAATGGCAACACTATATCATACTCTCCCCTCCCAAATTTCAGGACAACGATGGAACAAGGGACAGAAATGTTATAAGAATAGGATGATAGAGTACCAAAGCAATTCTTTGACTTAGATAAAAATGCTGGAAAAGGGTGGGCATAATGGGAAATGCCTTTAATCTCAGTAATCAAGAGGCAGAGGCATGCAGATCTCTGTGGGATTAAAGCCAGCCTGGTCTATTTAGCGGGTTCCAAGGCACCGATGCTATAGGTCCACTACTTTTTTTTTTTTTTTTTTTTTTTTTTTGGTCTGTTTGAGACAGGGTCTTTTTTTAGCCCCAGCTGTCCTGGAACTCAACCTGTAGACCCAGGCCTGCCTTGAACTCACAAAGATTGCCTGCCTCTGCCTCCCAATGCTAGGATTAATGGGTGGAACCACAACACCCGGGCTATCTATTTTTTTTTTAATACTGGGTTAAATCAGCATCTTCTTAGAGAATGACATTATATTAACAATAACAAGATTCTTTCGATAGGGTACATGAACCAGACAACTTGATGTCTTCCTTCTTGCTGGAATAAGCATGTACATGGCAGTCTCTCACCAGCTACTTTAATTACTCCAGTCATTTTGAGATTTTATGCAAAAATTAATTTTACTATACATCAAATACACTACCTAAAGAGGGTATTAAATAAATTAAGAGATTAAAAAATGATGATAAGAAAATTTAAGCTTATCAATGTGTTCTTAAAATTATGAACAAAAGAATTTCTAACAGTATTCAGATATCATAAGCAAGTCTGGCACATTCATGACAATCTAAAATAGACTTTCCACACATGAAAGACTGAATGAAGTTTTTATACTCTCTGGATTTATTTAAGAATCAAGGAAATCCATAATTCTCTAACCTTTATATGCACAGTATATCTTCCCTCTCTGAAAGTTGCCATAGAGCAACTTATTTGAATGAAGTATTAGAAGAACTCTCAAATTTGGCTGCTCCTCATATGGTGCAGTCATTGATACTCACAATACTCACTGATCTACCATTTCTGTTTTTTTTTGTTTTGTTGTTTGTTTGTTTTTTTTTGTCCTTTTTGAGACAGGGTGTCCCGGTAGGTCCAGCTGTCCCCCCGGGAACCTTTCTCTAATAGACCAGCGGACTTGAACTCACAAAGATCCGGCCTGCCTCTGCCATTCTGAGTGCTAGATAAAGGCCGTGCCACCATACCGGGCTTGATCTATCAGTTCTTATGTGTCAAATCATTTGCCGCTATTATCAAAGTGGATTGTTTACGGGATAAGCAAAAAATTTTAATGTAATCTAGTCCTTTACAAGAGTAATGTAAAAAAACCGTAACTAAACCCAACAAAACCAGTAATAGCAGCTGATCTCATGTGGAAAATATACAAAGAATGAAGAATTCTAGCATCACACAGCAAGCTAAAGTAACAGATTTATACAGAATTTTCCACCCAGACACCAAAGGATATGTATCCTACCCAGTATCCCAGGAAAGTTTCTCAAAAGAGTGGATTAATTTCCTAGATAACAAGCAAAGGTCTCAAAAAATAAAGAACTTAAAATAATTCTGTAGACGATTTGACTAAAATACAGAAAAACCAAAAGAATTTAAACAGGGAGTATTAACAACACAACGAAGGATGAGTGAGGTCAAGAAGTAACCATAAATAAATAGTAAATTCTTAATATTAAATGAAAACACAATAGGAAACATATGGGACTTTGTTTTTGAATTCTTTTCAATTTTTTTTTATTTATTTCCTGTATGTGTATGAAGGTACTGTCTCATGCAGGGGGTGCACCCCGTGGTCGTGCATCGCAGAGTCAAAAGGGTGTCGGATTTCCCCGGACTGGAGTTCTTCTGGAATTGGAGCTCAGATAGGTCTCAGCCGCCATGTGGGTGCTGGGGATCTAACCCGGGTCTGCTGTAAGAGCGGTTGCGCTCTTAACCACTGGGCAATTTCTCCAGCCCGACTATGGGACATTTAAAGAGTTCTTAACAGAAAATTTAAATCCAAAAACTTACATACAATATCAGCAACCTCATATTTGACAAAAGGGGACAAGAAGACACAATGGCAGAAAGACAGCGTCTTCAGCAAACTTTCTGGAAAAACGGGATCACCACTTGTAAAGAATGAAAATTAAATCCCTACCTCTCACCCGGTTCAGCAATCAACTCCAATGGATCAGACCCAATGCGAAACCAAAATTCTGAAGGTGATAGAAGAAATGTGGCAGCAACCTACAAGACACAGGGTAGGAAAATCTTTCTAAGCAACAGCCAGCTGTGGGCAGGAAATAAGATCTACAGTTGACAAATGGGACCTATTAAACGAAAAAGCTTCTGTCCAATGAAAGAAACAATCAGTGCAGTGAAGAGAAATAAACACATAGTGGGAGTAAACCTTCACTACTGATACACTGACAGAGCATGAAATTCCATAATAATAACTACGCAGAAACAAAGAGTAAGAAACAAATGAAACCCAGTCAGAGCTGGAGTAAAGAGCTGAACAGACGCTTGACAAGTGAGGAAGTAAAAATGGCTGAGAAACATCTTAAAAGGTGTTGCACTCATTAAGAATTAAGGAAAGGCAAATAAACAGTTTAACATGACATCATCTCACTCCACTATGACTGAATAGCATCAAGAAAACATGACTGACTAGCATCAAGAAAACAAATTATATCAAGTTCTGGAGATATTGTGGGGAAAAGGGAACACGCATCCACTACTGGTGGGAATGTAAATTCCTACAACCACTATGGAAAGCAGTGGTGGAGAACCCTTAAAGACTCAAAATAGGCCTACCACCTGACCCAGTTACACCACTTCCTGGGTTATAAGCCACAGAACTTATCCTACACACAGATGTTATATGCATATCCAGTTATTTCAGCTCTCCTTCACAATAGCGAAGAGAGTTGGAACCAACCCAAGTGCCACTAACAATTACCGGATAGAGAAAATGTGGTCAATCTACAAAATGGAGTTCTAGTAAGCACTAAAGAAAGATGACATAAGAACTTTTTGCAATATATGAATTTTAGTACATGTGTGACATAGATAAATGCATATGTTGAAACAATGCAAGTTGGAGAGGACAACAACAACAAAGAACTGGGAACCAGGGAACTGAATGAAACATAGAGCTCTTCCCCTAAAAAAATAATTTTCTCTTTGAAAAAATTTGAAGAGACCCAGAAGGGGAAACAGGAAATGTATGGCAAGATGGCTGAACTTGGTTGTGAGGGGCTGGGGGGCTGAGNTGATATCTGATGGAGGAGACTCCTCAATTATGTCTCTCACTTCTCAATTGTGTCAGGTTAACAGCTAAAACTATATAGCACAGAAAGAAAGACTACAACAGAGCATCGATTTATACTTTATATGTCAATATATACTTTATGAATATGGATAAAAATCAATATACTCACATAGTATATATATTTAGAGAGATATCAATGGTATTTGAATGAACTTGGATAAATTTCTTATAGCTCTCTTAGATCTATCTCACTTATAATTTATGTATAATTTTGGTATCACACCTTGTTTTCACAATATTCATGAAGAGTCAGAATTTTGGTCTTTAAAAATATGCCCTTTTGGGATGGAGAGATGGCCTAGCAGTTAAGAGTGCCAACTGCTCTTGTAGAAGACCGGGGTTCAATCCCCAGCACCCATATGGTGGCTGAGAACTGTCTTTAACTCTAATTCCAGGGGATTCTGACACCCTCTTCTGACATCCATCCGAGGCATTGCATGACACGGGTGCACAAACCTACATGCGGACAGTACATTCATACACATAAAAAATAAATAATTAAAAAAACTATAAAAAAGTATGACCTTTGTTTCCTCTTGTTCTTATGGTAAGGATATTTAGTTCAATTAGTTCTTTCCAAGAATTCAGATTAGTGTTGTTTTTTTTTTTAATAAGAAGTCTGTTTAGATGCAGACATCTGATGTTGGACTTTATGTGTTTTCACTGTGTATTTTTTATTCTTCTTCTTGCATTGCTATATTGCTTCTCACTGTGTCGTTTTACTCTTGGAGAATTTGGAGATCCACACTTTCTTTGATTGCTTACTCATTATGAATGCATTCCCTAAATTTTGAAATTTGAGATGTTTTAAATTTTTAGTTTTACCTTTATTATTTGGGGGGGGGTGTAAAATGGGTGTAAATGTCAGAGGACAAGTTGTAGGAGTTGGTCCTCTCTAGCCACCATGTGGATTCTGGAGATTGATAACAAGTGTCTTTATTCCTGAGACACCTTGCTATCACTATGTGTGGTTTGTGTTAGATATCACATGTGCTTCTTCCAGCTCCTAACTGAGGATGTTTATTTCCAACTCAATTGGTATAAGGGAAAGAACAGGTCTAGGATCAGGTTGCTGAATTGCTTCCCTTGGTAACTTCACTATTTGCCCTTCATCTCCAACATGAACTCCTAGGCACTGCCAAGCCTGTGAGTTTATGCTTCTTAATGCCCTTCACAGTGGCAGTTTTTCAGAGGCATTCTATCTGTTATTTTACTTAACTTCATAGCATCATTTTCACATTTGTCATAAGTTCTGAGGTGATCATTCTTTCCATTATGTTGCTACTCCACTATCTAATACTTTGCTCATGTGGAATACTTTCCACAGAACTGAACTAGCTGTGGCCAGGAAGACCCAGGATGCACATAGCATAAAGACACTATTAGCAAGGTTTTGAGTTTAGGAAAGAATTTAAATAGCTGATTTCCAAGTGTTCATTCAATATTTAAAGTCTGGTTTGAACATTATATATCTGTCTGTATTGCTTTCATCTGTCAAGGTAGGGTCCTCATTCTTGCTTCTTCTCTTTAAATCTACAAGATAATTAAATAAAAAACATAAATAAAGGAATATGCCCTACAACTTTTCAATATTAATGTTCTATGACTAAATTAGAAACCTGCTACTGTACCCCAAGGGGGTGATTAATTTAGCAGGCTAGGAGTTTTGATTAAAAAGGAATGAAATGTCTGACACACAGTCTATTTATCAGTTATTATGATATTAAAACACTCTAATCATTGTGGTTCCTAAATTAAGACTTCACAGCTTAAATGTCACTTCATTTTGCCTCTTTGGATGCGGCGATGTTTTATGGGCTTATTATCTGTGGATATGTATGCATGTGGCATACATTCTGTCTGATCTTTAAAGAAAAATAATGCATCAAGCAAGCACCCTGACACAAGCAGTGTTCCCTGTATCTTCATGTTTCAGGAGAAAAGAAGAATTAAAAGATAATCTTATGATTTCTAAGTTATTATTCTCAAAACCCTGAGGTGGCTCTCTTATATATTCTATTGATACATATAATCCAAAAATAAATTTGAATTCATAATTATTTTTGTTTTAGTATAAAGTTGGTTCTGATACACCCACATTCAGAAATTATGCCATGTGGTTAATCTTAAAATTGCCTCTAAATTTAGAAGTCAGCAACATAGAAAAAGACAAAAATGATAGTACTTTAGAGGTTTACTTTTCTAGAACATACAAATTAATCTAATTATTTCAACCCTGTAATATATGTTGAGATTATAAATATTAGTGAATTGATAAAACAAATCACATAATAAAATGCCATTGAGTTAACAATATTTGTCATATTGACCCAATTGAATTTGATGCTTATATTTATAGTCTATAATCATCAAATCAAAGTAATTAGCAATGTTTATTGTTTTATGTACTAGAGTCTTTAGATTCACTTTCTCTAGATATTTTGAAATATGTAAGATGTTCTTATACACTATATTTACTTTCTATACAACCAATTTTTCCTGTCTGATTTCACATCAGTTCCTATTCACTAAGTTTTATCTGTTCTCTCTTGTTTCAACACTTCCTGTCCTCTATTCTGGTCCCTTCCATGAGACTTTAGGAGCTTTCACAAGTAACCGACAGAATACAATATTGATTTTTGATTTCTAGGCTTATAAAACTTACCATGACATCCTCCAGTTCTATTCATGTTGCCAAAAATTATAGGATTTCACCTTTTATGAATAAATTTTATCCAAGTGTGTATGTCTGTATATGTATATTTCCTTATCTATTAACAGAATTATGTACAAGTTGTTGGATAATTGTAAATAGTTCTTCAATAAACATACAAGTGGAAATATTATCTTTTTTTCTCTTTCCAACTTTCTTTTATTTATTTATTTTTATTTTACTATCTGTTACGTTTTTATTGATGTTTTGTATATTCCATACATCATTTTTCATTTCAGTTCAGGCATATTCCCTTTTCCCTTCCCCCTACCCAACCCCACCCCATCCCAGATCATGCATTCTACCATAACTGTCCTGTATCTTTCTCTCAGTCTTTTTTATGTTTAAGAATTCACATTTTCCTCCAATAATTTTATATTACCCTAAAATATGGATACACACTTACCACCCATATACGGTAATTACAGAGTCTGAAAATAATTGGCGAGTGGATTCTGGAGCCCTTTGAGAGATTCACATTTTAACAACATAGCTGTTTTCAGATAAACAGAAATATAACCATAATGTCGTTCAGCTTGCCTTTCATCTGGGGGATTTGGTTTGGAAATATTTTCGTGAAACTCAACGTCATTTTCAAATTCATATATGGAAAACAATGTGGCAATTGTTTGAAATGCTAAACATAAAAATAACATATACTCTAGGTAATACTGGGCATACAAGAAAGAAAATTAATTGAATAAAGAAAATATTTCCAATTAATTTTCTTTCATGTATGCCCAGATAGTGAGATCCACAGTAGTTTGGGCCCTCCTACATCAATCAATAATCATGACTATCTCACACAGACTGGCCACAGGCCAGTCTAATTGAGGAAATACTTTAAGTTCTTTCCTGCTAGGTGACGCTAGGCTGTGCTAAGTCGACTATAAAAATTACCAGAACATTCCATTGTTTTCAACTTGACACACAAACAAATCATTCTTACTATAGCCTTTCCTTTATGTTTGTCTCCAGGATCTCAAATTACTATCATAATATATAATATGTAATATCAAGTGCAAGACCAGAGGAACACCAGATAATAATGGTCAAATTTAGAGATTTTTTATAGCTGGCAGTCAAAAGGAGGGTAATGTCCTAAAAAACCCTTAAACCCAAGGAGAAGCAAAGAAGGATTTATAAAGATTAAAACCACCTCACCCACTATTGTGGTAGAGGGGACTGAGGATTGTAAGAGCCAGGGTTATGGAAATGAAAATAAGGAAACAGACTTTTAAGTCACTGGGGAATGCTCCTATGAACTTGCAAAAAAATGGTGATAGTATATACAAGACCCATACCAACTCAATAGCCTTAAAAAAACAAAAGCCATAAACCCAGCATATAATGGTGGAAATGAGCATCAGGCCCCAACTCTAGATTAGGAACTTTTGGCAACTGATTACTGTTGGGTGAAGGTGAGTTGATTTTCTTTAGGAGAGAGACTCTGGATAGGCTAAGTAGACTCCAGTGAATGAACTTGCACTAGAGTATATCTGGGTATAATCTCTTAACAAGAAAGGATTTAACATATATGATAGAGTTCCTTGAACCTGATGGGGGAATGCGTGGGGGTGTGGATAGGGAAGAGAGGGTCCTAAATTGTATTAAGCACTATCGTACAAAGTGCAAAAATCTCAATATTTTTTAAGTTTAAAAACACTATTATTGCCAGCATAGTGGCACATGCCTTTAATCCTAGCACTCCAGAGGCAGAGGCAGGCAGATCTTTGTGAGTTCAAGGCCAGCCTGGTCTACAGAGTGAGTTCCAGGGAGAACTTAAAAAAACTTTAAAAAACCCTGCCTTAAAAAAACAAAAACAAACAAACAAACAAACAAAAACACTATTACTTTGTGCCAGGGACAAAGCCAATAACCACAATTATATTGTATCATGATAGTTACATAGACAAGGGCCAAGTCAGTAAACAGAAATTTTCTGTTAACAAAAAGTTTCTACTTTTCAGTTAGGAAAACAAATATCTCATAGTTGCAGAATCAATGACCTCTTTGAAATGCAGGTGTATTTGGGAGAGAGAATGTTCTACCTGGATTAATGTAAGTTTCTCATTACTGTAGAAACAATGTCCTGTCTGAAGCAGCAGTTGCAGCCTCCATGAAAGTGAGAGTGGGGGAATGACTTGGAAGAAACACTGAGTGAGGCGACAGTCAGCTAAAACAAAAATGGAGTCGATTTTACCATTTCAATCACCACTGCTCTTAAGGTAGAGTCAAGCATTGACTCAGTATCCTTAAGTGACAAAGGATTGTTATAGACTCTCAAACTATTCATTATTTGATAAAGTTTGACAAGCAGTTAATTAGGAAAAGCTCAATCATTAGACCCAGGAGGAGAAAGTCAAGAGATCTTATTAGGCCTATAACCAACGGGGTCAACCATGAATTCCAATCAAATCAGTGATGGAACTAGGAACTGTTGGCCTCTTTCTCCTTTTGAAATTTGGATGCATATCAGATCTCTGAGATGAAATGGGTTGCAAGGTATAGAGCAGGAAACCAGGAGATTATTTTAGACATTAGAATGGACTGCAGCCCGGACCTATTGGAGAGACTGGAGATATTTTAAGAGGGACTGATTAATATTTTTTTCCAGAATAGAGTCCCATAATCTAGGCATTGTTGAGGTGGCCTTGTGAATATAATCTTATATGGAGTATAACCTGCCTTATAGGGAATATATCTAACACAGAGGAGGAACAGGGACAGAAGATAGGTGTAATTTTCACTACTGTGTAAGGTTAATTAAGATATGATTGACTTAATACTCTGATTCATGTTTTCCACCTATCCATAACTTTGCACTGGTACCATTTGAAATATGGACAAGGTAAAGACAAGTTCCTTGTCTGAATGACTTGACAGAATCAGACAAAACCTAGAAATTTTGATGTAAGAGAGTCTTAACTACTATCAGAACAGTTTCCTTCTTTGTAGCAAATGTGTCTACTCAAATGGAGAATGTGTCTATAATCACCAACATGCCTGCTTAATTTCCGTGAAGCCAATTTCCCATTTTTCTCTGGAGTTTATTGCTTCCAGGCAAAGACCTGCCTCATGTTTAACGTTGAACTGAGTATAAAAGAAGCACCAAGAGATCACCTGGGGGCCACAACTCAAACTCGTGAAGTCTAGTATCAGGAAGAAAGAAGCTCAGTCAGTTTGGTGGCACCTAGGTATGTCATCTAGTGAAATTGGTCCATAAGAAGGTACCCAAGGCCTTCAGTAAAGATGATTCTGAAGTCTGGGAGAGTCCATATTCCCAAGACACCCTTTATTTGTTTCCTGGGAGAAGGAGTGGCTCAATAGGAGTACAGCAAGTTGTTAAGATTCTTGGTCTTTTGTCTTGAGAGTACCAGAGTCTTCTTTCCTTGTAGATCATAATGTTTGCTTGAAAGGTGACAAAGGTATATCTACTCTCTGTGATGATCTTCACCTACTTATCCTTACCCCAAAGTATATCCTAGGTTAGGTTGATCAGTGCAGTCCTTTGTGTGGAGATGTCCTGGGGCATGGCTTGCACACAGGTGACATACCATTGGTAGTTGCCATTGCTCCAGCCTTCATTCTCCCCTCTATTGTGAAACTACTTCCATCCATGAGCAAACTAGCATCTGATTCAAGTATGGAGGTGTGTCTGATGTCCACACAAATGGCCTGGGAGATATTCAGTAGATCACAGTCATTTAGGCATACCTCCGGGTTATCAGCAGGACAGAAGGTAAGATGAGGTTGATCAAGGAGGAGTCTCTGGTACTGAGTGATGTGGGCATTTGACATCCATAGGCCGTTTGTTCCTCAGAGGAGGGTCTCCAATCTGGGGAAAGGAGTGAGTCAAATAGGAAATCTCCACCTGGCAAGTTGAGTTTTCTTCACAGAGACACAGTACCTCAGGTTCTAGAGCAGCTAGGGCAGGTCTCAGGTGTCTTACAGGCAGGAGACTGGGTAAGCAGCATCTATCAAGAGGTTGTCCACATCCCAATTCAAAACAGGAGGTCCCAAAGCTTATCAAGTCTTCTGAATGGCTTCCCAGGACAGCCATGGGAAAATTTTGGCTGGGTAAGAGAGGTCAAATTTAGTAAACTTCATTGGCTTTAGATAGATCTTTGGGCTTTGAGGCTGCCTCACCCTGTCTCCATTAGAAGGGTTCTATGTAAAGTGTCCAATTCTCAGATGTAGTCAGGATCTGAGGCTTCTCAGAAATCAGGAGAGAGACCACTTGCAATTGTACTCATAGAACTGCACCTGTCCTGAGGTCCAACCAGGACCTTGGATACCATATCCTTGATCTGCTGGGAACTGACTGCAACCAGGAGCACCAGAGGCAGAAAGGCCCTCAGCCCTTGGGAGGTAAGAGAGGAAAAGAGCAACCCAGTGCATCATAAATGGGGTGGGAAATAGATAGGGGAGGCCTCATTACAAAGGGAAGTATATGTTGAGAATCTATTCAAGGTACCTGGAAGCAGCAGCAGAGCAGCTCTGGTGACCACCCCAGCTACAGGTTCCACATGCCCTCCCTTGGCAGCCCTGACAAGATGCATTAACATGATTAAAAACCAGCCCAGACCTCTCAATGAGGGTGTATCACTACCATTATTAAAGACCAGATCAGACCATACCAGAATTGGCTCAAGACCAATAAGATCAGAACTTAAGTCCTAGGAGGATAAGAAGGAATCATATTAGTTCTGGTGCCAGGGACATGCAGTGCTCATTCCAGGATTCTCTGGCTCCGATTTGAGAGTCAAGGGGCCCTGGAACATCTTAGGGGCATGCAATCTTGCTTGGGCCTCCAGTAATGTAATACCATACATGAACCACAGAAGTATGCCTCATAGTGATGGCGGAATTAGGAGTCCTTTTAATAGCCAGCAGTTGAGAGGAACCTGGTACTCCTAAAGAAGTCTTGGCCCTGAGAGTATTGCAAAATTTATAAAGCTAAAAAACACAATTGCATTATGCCAGGGGCAAAGCCAATAAACATACTTACATCAGTTCACCATAGTTATACAACACAAGCTGCCGGTCAGTTAACAGAGAGGTTTTCACTTAATAAAATGTTTGTAAGTTTTAGTTAGGAAAAACAACTTTCTCAGAATTGCAGAAACAATGGGCTCTTTGAAATGCAGATGTATCTGGGAGAGAGAATATTCTGCATGGCAAAATTTAAGTTTTCTTTATTGTAGAAACAATGTACCCATGAAACTGCAGGTGCAGCCAGAGCAGGGGAGTTGGCTTGGCAGAAGTACAGGGTGAGGCAAAAATCAACTAGAACAAAATGGAATCATTTTTGCAACTTCAAATACAGTTCAGCTTTAAAGCCCTGGTTTCTAAATATTCTAAGGTTTTTTTTTTTTTTTGTTTTTGTTTTTTATTGGTCTTCGAGACAGGGTCCCCTGTAGCCCAGCTCCTGAAACTCACTCTGTGACCAGGCTGGCTTGACTCACACAATATCGCCTGCCTCTGCCTCAGTCCAAGTTCAACCTAGAAATTCAAATTATCTTAATTGTGGGATACTGTAAAATCAAAAACCAGTTCTTATACCAAAAGGGAATAATTAGGACATAAAAAAATCACTCTTGCAGGGCCTGGTGGCACACCTCTTTGATCCCAGCACTCAAGAGGAAGAGGCAGGTGGATGTCATGAGATCAAGACAATCTGGTCTACCTAGTGAGTTCCAGGCCAACTGGATCCATAAGAAGACCCATCTCTATAAAAAAATCACTCTGAAGCAAAATCAAACTTTAGTAACTTAACTCCAATGCTCTGTAGATCAGTGTCCTTCATCAGAGGCTCATTCTTGATCTTCTGGGTTCAAAAGGAGTTGTGCTGACTCCACTCAAGTTTTCAACTCAATCATCCTGATCTCTTTTGACTCACAGCATTTTATTCAGCCCCAACCACCCAGAATTAATTGTCCTAGTGGAACAGATTATTTCACTAACTTGATGCCGGTTGCTTGCCAGTCACAGATGATTCTTCAGACCCAGTAGACAGTAACTATTGATACATAATCTAATGTATCATACAAATGGCCCAAATAGACTCTTTTGTTTCCCTGTGCAACTTTATAAGCCAACCTGCATTTTCTGCCTTGTTCTCGGCATACTTATTTTTAAACTCCCACAGAAGTTCGGATTAAGCTCTGAGGACTCAGCACCATTTCCACAGTCTTCAGAAGAAACATGGTCCAATCCATTATAGCAAAAATCCCACTGCAGGTACCAATTTCTATTCTAGTTTGATTTCTTTTTCTATGATAAACACCATGACCAAAAGCAAGTCAAGTGAGGGGATGGCTCCAGTACTGAGGGAATTTTTGGGTAGGAACTTGAGGTAAGAACTTGGAGCAGAAGAAAGCTGCTTGTGCATCACTTGCTCCATTTTCAACAGCTAGCTTTTATGTATAGCTCAGAACCAGCTTTGTAGGGATGGTGACACCTTCAGTCAGAGGACAGGGTCATCTCACAATCATCCCTCAACACAATCTCTTACAGACAAAGCTAGTGCTCAGTTTGATGGAGGAAATTCTTAATTGATGTTCCCTCTTCCCAGATGTTCCCAATTTGATAACAAAAACTAACACAGAATCATGGTTATAATTATTTACATTTTTAAAAATTTCAATAGACTTGTAAATGAAATTCCTTTCTTGCTTTTTATATCAAATATTTTATTGTAAAAACACATTTCCATTCATATTTATTATGCATGCCACAACTTTACAGAATAATTCTCTGTCCTAACATGCTTTGTTGAAGCTTCTATGGTTGTCTGTACAAAGCCATGCCCTTTGCAAACAGAGATAATCTGATTCCCTTTCAAATTTAGATATTCTTTATATTGTTCTCTTCCTTAATTATTCTGACTTCCAATATGATTGTAAATAAATGTCAAAATAAGCCTAGTGAAATGGAGATGTTGCTCTTTAGTGTAGACAGTTATATATTAGAAGACCTATTTTTCTTTAAAAAAAAGTAAGTCTTATTTGTGATCATCATTCTGCTACAAAAGTTCTTAAGGTGATTATTCTCCTATAGTGAGCTTTCTGCTTCAATCTTATAATAAATATTTTCAGGAAACTTATAAAATGCATCCTATATATCTTTTTACCTCAAGGTTCCTTAAGTTTATTTCCATCGTTAGTTAAAAGTATAAATTAGTTTTACATTTAGGCTCTGAACACCTCAAAGAAACAGACTGGTATCAAACTTGCCTTTCACGTTCACCTTTTTTGTGAGGCCTGTATCAGGGCCAGTGATCTTGTGACAATTATGTTTCTAAGACTGAAATTTGGCACAATCTCAATATTAACAACAGGCTTTCATTGAAACACAACCAGAATGTAAAATCTACCAAAAATTGTCCATTTTATGTTTATGGATAATATGACATTCTAAAGGTAATATGGCAAAAGTGTGATGAGAATCATACTGAAAAAAGCTACTTCAGATACTTACATATAAAGGAAACAAAATATACAGTTAGGAACTTTATGTTTTATTTAGCTGAGTTTATGTTTTATACCGATGCTTATTTGTCTTTGTTAAGCACAATCTTTAAGGGAAAGGGAGCATGGTTAGTCTTAAAACATATTAGTGGATATTTGATTGGGAAATATGTTTGGAGTAAAATCAAAGTAAAGTTACTTACTCTATGATTTGAAATGAATGGCAACTTTGGCACTCAAAATTGCATATAATACCATTAATATTTAAGAGGAGAAAAGATGGCAGCAATAGTAAGAAAATCAAATTAATTTCTGGCTTTAAATTTAATCATTATTTGAATTTGCAATGATCGAAATAATGTTGAAAGTGAGAGCACTAATATTATGATTTCTCTTCTAAATCTGTGGGTAGATTAAGGTCCCTTAGTATATATATCTATGTAAATTGGAAGGTCATAATAATAGTGTGTCAGTTTTTGCCATCATATGAAGCATTGTTTCTGTACTCTCAGACATTCTGGAAAGAAGTAATGAGAGATTACAATAACCTCTATTCACTGGGCAGCTGAAGATACCCCTACTATTCCTCTCTCTCATATCTATTTAAATTTGAAGTTACTTATGGGAAAGTCTATAGGGCAACAATATATATGGACTTACATAGGATTGTTCATTTCTTATAAATAGTAAAGTTTAGGTTAAAGGTTTGTTGCATTTCCAACTCCCAAGAATCATGTTATTTTTAACTTGCTTAAGTGTGATAAACTTAATAAATATGCTGGCACTTTTATATGAAAGATTGAGTTTTTATACTGAAAAAAATGTCATAGAAAACAATAATGATCTTTGTGTCTGGAAGGAGAGTTAGAAACAGACTCAAAAAGCCCAGGGAAATTAGATTCTGTGTAAAGTTTTATAAGAGCTGAATGATTCCCTTTACCCTGATTGACAGCAATGCTGCTAAGCAGAAATATGCATTCACTCTGCCTGTCAATACAGCTACAACATTGTTTGGGGTTGTGATTTCAGCAATAGATATAACCTGACAAAATCCAAGTGTGCAAGTATTCTCTATGCTTGATTATTCCAAATTTTTTATATTTATTTCTGTACGTGTATGAATGTACTGTCTGCAAGCAAATCTGTGCACCCGTGTCGTGCAGTGCTGCGGGGTCAGAAGAGGGTCTTGGATTCCCCTGGAACTGGAGTTCTCCTGGAATTGGAGTTTCAGACGGTTCTTGGCCGCCATGTGGGTGCTGGGGATCGAACCCGGGTGCTCTGTAAAAGCGGTCGGCACTCTTAACCGCTAAGCCATCTCTCCAGCCCGATTATTCCAAAATTTTAAGTGACCCCTGAATATTGTAAACTCTATGTAAACATTTTCTTGCTTATGAATTGAAACAAACAGAGGCAATTTCATTTGAACCACGCTGTTAGGTTTAAAAGGGAGTTTTATTAATATTTAGAATGAATTTCCAGATATATTTCAGAGCGAAAGGCAGATATAAGTGTTAAAACTCCTCCTTAGATATTCTCTTTGTATTCATCTATATATGGTTTAGAAATGAAATGTCTGCCTAAAAATGTGTATGCTAAAGGTTTAGTTTTTAGCTAGTGGTACTATTGATGGGTGGTTGGATCACAAGGAAATTTACTTCTCTAATGAAAACCTGCTCTAGTTCATAGCTGAATGGCTTATTGCAAAGTAGACCCTAGAGGGAGGAAGAAGGTCTCTGAGCACACATTCATTTTAATTTATAACTTGTCCTTTATCCTTTCTTCTCAGGCTCTTTGTTTCCTGGACACTATAGCTGAAGAGCATGACTTCTTCCATGATCTTTATGCCTGCCACAAACCTAAATGCAATGGAGCTAATGAACCATGGACTGAAACCACCAAAAT
This sequence comes from Rhizomys pruinosus, assembly GCA_009823505.1. Taxonomy (NCBI): domain Eukaryota; kingdom Metazoa; phylum Chordata; class Mammalia; order Rodentia; family Spalacidae; genus Rhizomys; species Rhizomys pruinosus. The sequence goes on from VZQC01003661.1 coordinate 86,300, forward strand.
ACTCAGCCAAAATAAATCCTATCACCCTTAAACTTTCCTTGTAGATAGTCTCACTGTAAATAACTGCTAATAGAACCTCATTGCCCATGGTTATCTAAAGACCAGGAGAGATCTTCATAAATTTTGTTTTCAGAGTAATCATACATACATACACATATATGTAATTATGTTCAGCAATTAAATGCTGTTGTCAATGTATTTTAACAGAATGATTGCCAATAAAATGTGATGAATTTCTTTTCTGATTCTCCAGGCTACACAAATGAATTCTCCAAATATCTTTAATATCTTCCAAGGCAACCTAGATAGCATAAATAGATGATATATAGGCAGATGAAAAAGAGATGGTTGATAGAGATAAATGATTGTCATGTTGAAGATATATAGCTAGAGAGATGATAGATGAGAGCAGGTAGATAGATGATGATAGATGATAGATAGATAGATAGATAGATAGATAGATAGATAGATAGATAGATAGATAAATAGATCCAAAAACTTCTTAGTGAATCATTTGGATCATACTGAGAATATGTCTGTGCTTCAGGCTGCTCAATCATCATATAGTGAGATAATTATTTTCCTAAAAATCAATGTATAAAACTTGCTAAATTTTTCACCTATCACATTACATTTAGTTAAGCTATTCATTGCACACTGAGTTTCACTGCATCTGCTCTGTATTGTTATACTGTTCGTTACAGTAGATATATTAAACATCCAATTTTACTTAAACTGCTGCAATGCCTTAGGTTATTGTTTAACTGGTTTTACTCCTCTAAACTTTTACACTGCATGTCTTTGGGGAACTGAGACTTTGTCTTTAACTTTCCACTTTACAAAGATAGTTTCTGTATGATTTATGGTTTATAATAACCTGATGTCACAAAGGCCACATCAAACAGAATTCAAGCATCAGAACTTGCTGAAAGCAGAACCCTGTTCTGTGATATTCAGGACAATTATTCAGGTTGTCTTTTTAGGCCCTATACTACAGTCATAAATTTTGCTCATACTCTTTGGATTTTGTTCTAAATCTATATTCATGTCTTAGTATTACCCTGTTATTAATAAGTCATTTGGTTTGTCCTTTGCAAATAGCCATTATTACTTTGTTTATATTAAAATGATTGCCTCATTTTCTCAAGAGTCTGCACAATAACAACAAAATCTCATTAAAGGTAGCTTTCTGGTCATTGTGAGAATATATTTATGTATTTAGGATCCTTGAGAATGTATAATTATTCATATATTTTAAGGAACACCTTTGATCATTCATATTATAAGGCCCACATTGCTTAGACTAGCTCTGAATTAGAGCATTGATTATGTAAACTAGCCTACCTGATCAAGACAATCTAAAACCAATCAATAGGTTTGGCTGTTTGTAAGGTACGGCTTTCTTCCTGGCAATCCTTTGCCTTACTAGTTTTCTTGCTTAAAGGCCAATACTTACGTGCATTTTTCTAAATGAAATAACAACTTTCAATCACAATTATGCTTTTTTGTGGAACTTACTATTTGAATGAAGTGGTGTATTTACAATAGCCTATAGAAATGCAGGAATGTTAAATGTCTTAGAAATAAACTCTGAGCAAAATATGAATATAATAGGGCTGACCAAAATTTGCCTATGTATCACAAAAGAAAAACTACTTGAGAATGATTTCACAGGACTGCTTCTTTTCCTTAATATACATTTCTGTACAGTAATAACCCCCAAAATCTTTTTAGTTCATTTTGTCATAGGTTAAGCCTGAAAGGAGGGATTTAGATTAATATTTTATAACCACATAATTTAATTGCATAAACAAAAAAGTTTGTCTTCAATTTAAAAACCAAGTGTTGGCAATGTTCAAATGAACTAAATAATAAAATTTGAACCATTATTCTACTTTAACTTATACATTGAAAAAAATGCAAATACTGAATAAAGGATCTTGGAAAGCTACAAAAGCCTGAGCAAAGATATGTCAAAGTACAGGCATCAGAACACAATGATGATGCTGTGAAGAATTCTGGAAATTTGTAGACCTCCCTCTCCTAATTTGCCTTTGAACATGTACAGGGGAATCAAATATAGTTGAACACATACATGTATGTGTTTACGTGTGTGTCTGTATATATATATATATATATATATATATATATATATATATATATATATATTTTACACACTACCTCCCAAGTATTGGCATTAAAGGCTTGTGCCACCATGCCTGGCACTAAAGGCCTGTGCCACCATGCCTGGCATTATTGTTGTTTCTCTGGAGAAAAAGGACAGTAGAATTAACAAGTATTAATGGACATTTATTAAATTATCTTATAGGATTTACTATGTACTCCAACAATAGCTGCTT